>PQXL01000258.1:0-54439 GCA_004916875.1 Botrytis galanthina
CCATTCCCACCCCCCTCCCCATCCTCGCCCCTCAAACCATAATTAAACCTCTCACGAAGTTGTCGTACAAATTTCAAGGGATCTCTTACTCCCCCACCTTCTCCCCTTCCCTCTCCACCACCATCACCCATCCCCTTAGCACCCTACCGCACCATCGCAACCGGCAAAACAGGGTTCTACAGATTTACAAACTCATCTCTATCCCCACCTAGCCCATCTAGTTCATCTCTCAACTACCTCTATAGCCTAACCCCCCCCCCGCTCCCATCCTCTCTACAATTCTTACACGATACGCCTCTACGAAATCCCACAATACCCCACCCCTTCTCCCTACATCTCCCTCGTCTCCATTTCTCGCAACAATACGCGGCAACTGAGGTATTTGTGGAATAGGAAGCTTCTTCTTTCCATTTCCACTTACATCCTCTCCATCCTCTTCCTCTTCCTCTTCCTCAACCTCCGGAATAGCATCCATCTGTCCCGCCAGACCCCTCAATTCCCTCCCCTCAAACCCATCACCCGGTAATTCCCCATTCTAACCAGCACCAGCATTTCTCATCAGTCCTTGCAAATCTTCAATCAGATGTTGATTTCTGGGTTTTGGTTGTGGTTCTTGGTTGGGTAATTGAACTTGAGCTTCAGCTGGAATCGGAACAAAAACAACACCCGGAATCCCCCACTCCATATTTCCATTCATCGCTCTCGCATCTTCGAGATATTGACGAGCAACTGGATGGAAAGGACGCATGTCCCCTTCGTTGCCATTCATTTCCTCATCCTCATCTAGATCCTCATCTAGATCATCGTCTAGTTCCTCATCTAGTTCTTCATCTTCACCTTCACCCTGTCTCCCCCTCGCCTCTTCTTCATCCAGATAAACCCTCTCCACCCGATACCAACGCCCACGATCCATATAAATACCTACCATCCCAAAACAAATTAGTACATCTTTTCAGGAAGAAAAGAAAAAAACTCTCCTCCCCTCTCCTCTCCTCTCTCCCTTCTTCTCTCTCTATATCCAAGATCCCCAAAAAAAGAATTAAAGAAAGGAAAAACATCCAAGATAATTCACCCCCTCCTCCTCCCACATCTCATCACCAAACCCCCCAATCGCCCAATCTTAATGTACCCATCTACCTGAATCCATCTCAATACACTTCAATTCTCCACCTCCCTAACTCTTTCCCCCATCTCCCCACCCCCCCTAAATCTCTTAAATTTCCGTTTCAACTTTGATACCATCACTCTAAAAACTACATAAAAGTACACATATATTCAGTTACCACCATTTTTCAAACTCCCAAACCCTCTCTCTCTTCCTCCCCCCTCCAGAAGAAAACATCCAAAGCCAAAACCAAAAAAGAAATTCGAATAAAACTCACCTTGAGGCCGAGGCAATACCTCTAGTTCGTGTGGTTGTACTTCTGTGTACCCATTAGTCAGCAAATATGCAATGATGTCTACCAGGTATGTTGCGTTGTGCATGCATCGCAATTAAATGATTACTCCAAAACAAGGGAAAACAAAAATAACCACATAATATCCATCCGACCCAAAGACTTTGCTAATGGTATTTATCTTACTACCTAGTATCTGATTTCAATAGGAGAAAGAATAGAATACTATTTCTAAGATTTACCCACCCATTGTCAAAGGCCAAAGATCATACAACATTATGGTATCAATTAACGACGAAAAAATCATTGCGAAGTACTAACCCACAGGTCGATAATGGTAAACCCCTGGATCCGCAGCCTTTCTCCTTTCATCATCATCCTTGGTCACATTTTCCGACATCTTAACTCTCAAATCCTCCTCGGAATATTCGGGATGTTCTGCACGAACTTTTGCCAGTGCTTCTTTTTCGGCCTTCTTAACTTCATCGTTATGTCGTTCCTCGACGGATTCGAATAGTGGACAATTTCCATCTCTACCACCTCTCCTTACATCATTAAAATGATCGTAATTGCATGATTTGGAACAAACATAGCATTGGACGTTATAACATCCATTGCGTGTGCATGTCATTTTATTGCAACCTTCTTCCTTTACAAATGGAGTACCACATTTGTTACAAGTCCGAATCATTGCTGCAGACATTGCTTCCTCAATTTGTCGTCTAATCGAGAGACCATTTGCCTTTGCATTTTCTTCACAAGTCATAGGGATATGTGACTCCAATTTACACAGTCGACAACTGACCTTTTCGCAATCAGGAGCTTGACATCGAAATTCTCGATTAACTTCGACGGGAGGATATTCTGCTGCGAATGGACAAAATGGACAACTGGCAAGATTTTCAATGCCAGCCATACGTAAGACCGCTTCTGCTTCATTACGTTCCAAGGCGACGATGGTTAATTCATCTAGGAATTGATTTCTACATAATAGATAAGTATAAATCTGGAGAGCTAATAATTGAGAATACTCACCTTTGTTCAAGAGAAAACCCTGCTTCACATCCATCCGTGGACATACACATGAGTAGATATTTGGAATTTCCGATTTCGGTCTCCGCTGATTGTCGTGCACATCCACGGCAAAACCAATGTAGGACTTCTTCATTGTTGCAATGAACCATGCGATTGAGTGGATAGTCCGAAAAGCAACAGCAGCATTCTGTCATGGTTCCCTCGGCTTCAGCTTTCCTTAGATTCTCTTCTTCTGCAAGTATTGCCTCTTGTTCGGCGAGGCGACGACTTTCCGCAGTCTTTCGAATCTTCCGACACACGAGTAGTTCTTTTAGGGTCTCCGTACTCTCCGGCGATTCATTGTTTTGAATGGATTCCCCAATTCTACCACCTCGGTATTCTTGTGGCATTTTTCTTGGAGTTTTGATTCTCCTATATGGTGGATTATTAGCATCAAAATTTCGATCTGCTTCTTCGAGTGTGCGATAGGCGGAGAAAAGACGATGACCAGTAGAACGTAGTGTTTCATCTATAAAGGTCAAGGGAGTTACTGGAAACTCGAATGAGAGGATGCTCCGTCTAGAAAAATATTAGCAAAGGAAAAACAGTATGAGGAAATGAATTAGTAATTGGGATGAAACATATAATATACTCACATTAGTGTCCGCTCCAAATATAAAGCAGGCCCAACGACGCGATCGGCAGCTTCATATTTTTGTATAGCTTCCTCTTCTTCGGTGAGCACTCTCTTTCTCTTCAATTGCTTCTGAACATCTTTTGCTTTTGGGTAAGGAGTTCCAGTATCCGCTTGATCCAGAATATGAGCAATCAATCGATCAGAAGTGAAAGATAACTTTTCATAAAGACTCGCGACATGATCTCTACAAATCTCTGGGAAGACTGCAACAACTGCATTGATACATTCCGTCTTTGTTTCCATCATTGGTTGATTTAAGTTGCTTGGTGATGGTTGAAATGGCTGATGGAGACGAGAAGGATCAACAAACGAAGGAGAAGCGTGTGAAGCTCGATTGTATTCCGCTTGAAAGGTATAATCTTCCAATAGTACACGATTGATACCTTCGTCATTTTCCTCATCCATCCACTGAGCCCAATTCATTTCCCCTCCTTCATTCTTGACAGAAGAAGGATTTCTGGCCATGGCTTTATTTTCGGGTACAGCAGCAACTGCGGGTTGAGGTAATCGACCTGGGTACACTAGGTTGTTATCCTCGAGATCAAATATCTGGTCGTTGGCACCAAAATACCCTCCGAGTTGATGAGGTTGTAAATTTAGATGCGGGGGGTGCGCGGGGACTTGAGGTCCATTGAAAGCATCTTCATAGCCTTCGGAGTCCGAATCCGAAATTTCGATAAATTTATTCACTGCATTTTGAATGAAAGGCTGTTTGTCTCTCGGTGGACCATTTGTATGGTTCACTGGAGCTGCTTGACTCATGTCGCCAAAGTGAATCTGTTTGTGGTTGGCGGCTGATCAATATAATGAGTTCTTGAGTAGTTGGTTTTTGGGTATAATGTAAGTTGTTGAAGAGGGGGTATTGGTCAAGAGTGTCAAGAGTGTCGTGAGAATGATCGTTTGCATATTCAAGACGTTTGAATTTGTCGAGGGTAGTGGGTGAAAATTGAGTCAAGAGAATTGATGAACTGAGCGACGTTCTATAGAATCTAACGTGATGGCGCTAGTAGTGTACTAGTAGATTATTCGACGTTAGTAGATTCTTCTCTTAAAGCATTGGGGAGAATCGAATCCGAATCCGAATCCGGTTCTTGAAGTGAATGTGCAGATTCCGAAGAGGAATCGGACTTTGTGTGTGATGACTGCCTAGGTAGACTAGAAGAGACTCGACAGAAGAAGTTCTAGCAGTATATCGTCTGTTCGTATGTGGAAGGAAGAAACATGAAACGGTGGGTATATTCTCAAAGTCTCAAGATTGGAAGAGGACAAGTAATGGATAGGATCCTACCACGAAGAAGTGAAGAATTACGGGATTCACCAGGGCAGGTATATCAGGTTGTATCTTTTTGGAGCGTGAGGGGTTATGAATGAAGTCAAACGTATATAAGTATGATGCAACAGTACCTATGTAGAGATTTCCAAATTTATATTGTATTATATTATAGCCTTACACCGGGGCAACGAAAGATATAAAGTTTCAAGTATATTCACTACTGATTTGATAGGAAAGTACTGTATGAAGAAGAGAAGAAGAAGAAGAAGTTGAACTTGCCAACCGAATTAGAATTACGAAGATGTTCCCAAGTGTAAAATGTATTAATCATACCTGCCTAGTAGGTAGGTGAGAGTGAAGAGTGAAGAGTAAAGAGTGAAGAGTAAAGAGGTGAAGTGAAGTGAAGGCAGAAATGAGTGAAAATGGAAGGTAGGGTTGAGAAAAGGAAGCTAAGGTAGATGGATCATCATGATTACCGGTATTTTTAATTTAGATGCTAGGTAGAGGTCGCTCCCTAGTCGCTACTAGTCTCTCCCTAGTATGCATATTGAAAAATGATGGAAGATCATAGGTTACACGTGATCATCCTCTCCACCTTTTGTCCATCTCTGACTAGGGTAGCTCGAGAGTCGATAGGCACGATAGGCACGATAGGTACAGGATTACGACGTTACGATATTACGATATTACGATCAGACTACGATGTACTAATAGGTCGACTCGTAGATACTAGATACTAGATACCTACCTAGACACCTACTAGGTATGCACCTATGTATTTCCACATTTCCATTTCCATGTTGGTCAGAGCTCTTCCTACCTTGTCCTGTCAAATGGAGCACAGACTTTTTCGATGAGACTAAGGGTCGCTGATCTGGATTTTGGTGGACGTGAGGGGAAAGAGGTAAGAAAAGCCCCACATTGGGAAAATGATGCATCACTCGATAAAGTGGGAGAAGCGTGTGGAGAGTGAAAGTGAAGGTGAAGGAGAAGTGTGAAATAGAAAGTACCTGGATACACAAACGGAAATCTTCTAGAAGGGCCTTTATTAGATGGCAGTCGGGCAGTGTATGTATTGAGGTATCTAGTAGGTAGTATGTACTAGTACAACGAGTTCCAATTATTTCTACTCGATCATGACTACCTAGTAGGTACTCGATCACGTTCAATAGAATAGAATCAAATCAAGGTCGAGATTGATATCGTCAAATCAAATAGAGTGAAGCATTTTGAATAGAATACTAGGTTATCATCCATCCATCACTCCATTCCCACCCACTCACATTCACACATTCACACACTCACATTCACACATTCACACACTCACATTCACACACTCACATTACTACTAAAATCATTCTGGAAAGAGGTTTCTCATGTAGGAAATAAAGTAATTGATGCTTCCCACAAGACACAACATCCTTCACCCCAATACGACATCCGATCATGTACAGTATCGTTGATCGGGAAATTCTTCTTCGCATCTCTCATTCATGGGGATGGGAGTATCCAAACACGGCATATGAAGGATGCCACAATCGTATTGCATCGGTCCAGTGAAAACATTCAACACGTTCTTTGCGTGGTACTTGCTGTCCTTTTGGTCAGACGGAGTAGTTTGGTACTCTTTGCATATATTTAGATCCTCAACTCATCACGCAGGTCTGAGGAATCAGGAATCCATACGAATATCAGAAATGCTTGGGTCGATGGATTGTGCAGTGATTTTGAATCATTTCGTTTTGATTCATCAGGGATTTGGAAGTGGTTGTGGAAAGAGAAAGGGAAGGAGAGAGAGACATTTCGGGTTTGGCAAGATGGGAATGAATGGGAATGAATCTGGATGTGAATTTAATCCATCACTTCTCTCTCTTTCTCTATTGCTGATGATGTTTCTACTATTGATATTGATATATATATATATATATGTCTATATATCTAGGTATATATACCTTGCCTAGTTATGGATATTTATACACAACGTATACCTCAGGCATTTATCAGGTACATGAAATCTTACCACAGAATCGATCTTCTCTCCTCTACTCCCAACGATGTATCCGTCGACTATCATTACTTGAAGTCGTTGATCAAACATCCGACTATGTAAATACCAAGTAAGTTAATGCACCCCATGTTATCACTAACTTGATAGAATCTGACCACGTTGACCACTTTGACCCCTCTGACCCCTCTGATCTCTCTGATCCCTTCATTACCTAATGCTTTTACAAAAAAGAAGATCATCTTCCCTTCCCTCCAGATTTTCACATGATGATATCGTATATCTCTTATCGTTATCACTATCGCTATCGTTTCCCCCGAGATTAACCGTACCTTTAGCCTGGGCAATTTCTTTTAATTAATGCTCTCCAATTGACTATTATATATGGAATTACATACACAACCACAACTTGATTCAAAATCTACCGTCACAACTGCTCGGTAGGTAAACATCCTCTCTGCTTCAGCAATCGAAGCAACATTCAAGAAGATCATGAAGCTTCGCTTGTTTCCAAAAATCCCCGTCATGAACATAGCGGAAAGTATATCTCAGCCTAGCCCTCCATCAATCCGGTTATTGTCGGCCCCGGATCTCACCGTTCTTCTTCCTCAAAGTCTCAAACTACCAACCATCAAATCATCAACTTCCTCGATACGAACTTGTCAATGGTTGAGCATACCGGTACCCAGTCATCAATCCCTTGAAAGGCAAGAGCTTTGACTAAGATTAACTCAGCTTCATGCCGAGATTGTGATCATTTGATGTGGAAGTATTCACCAATTGCTAATCCTTCACTCCCGAATCATTGTTTGGTCTTTAGTGAGTCTGATGCGTTGACCTAAAAGACGTATTTAGAAGGTAGATATTGAATCCCTTCCTTCAAAGAGGACCCCTTCCCCACAGGAAATGCAGACTAGCATCTATCTACTTTTCTTTTGTTACCATTTACCACATATCGACCTTCTTATCAAAGTTCAATTCCCCACAATAGAGGGGACAGAATAACTTTATTAGAGTGTCAAATCTCACAAAGAAGTTTCTATTCATATCTCTCCATCTTCCTACATAGATCTCTTTCATCCAAGCTACTTTCCTACCCTTCAAACATGTTTCCAGATTACAATTCCCCAGATCTTCACCTGGCTCACCCAACCCCAGAAGAAAAACTAGCAACGTGGAATCTCAATTATGAAGAATGGGGCAAAGCACTTTCCAAGTCAGATTACCTTCATCGAGAACAATATCTCGCCAGCGTTCCCTTGACCTCTGAAGATGGCATAACCTACTGGTGTCTAGTCGATAAATCCGCCCCTCCAAACAACCGGGAAATCTATGCCTCCTGCGAATCCCTCCGTAAAAAAGCTTTCATATCTAAGGAAGGAAAAGTCGAAGAAGTAATCATTCACTCGATTGGATCTGTTTTTTGTCCTCCCAAAAATCGAGGCCGTAAATATGCTTCTCGAATGATGACCGAGCTGGGCAATATCCTCAAAACATGGCAACTCGACCCCAATATCCCCGGACGTCAAAAAACCCCCGCCTCCATCCTCTTCTCAGACATTGGCAAAAAATTCTACGCAAACCACGGCTGGCATCCCTTCCCCTCCTCGCACATTTCCCTCCCTCCTCTACCCAACCCCGCAGATTCCCCCTCGTCACATCTCACCACCCTCCTCAAAGAAGAAGACCTCCCTCCCCTCTGCGACCTCGACACCACCTCCATCCGCCAAGTCCTCTCCCGCGCACACGACCACAAAACCCACATTGCGCTGCTCCCCGACTACCCCACCATCCAATGGCACCACCTCCGCGAAAACGTCATGTCCATGTCCATCTTCGGACGCGCCCCCGCCATCAAAGGCGCGCTCGTCGGTTCCCCCGGCTCCCGCGTCTGGGCCTACTGGACCCGCGGCTACTACGGCCCCGTCGATGCCCCCGCCTCGGGAAACTGTCTGCACATCTTACGCTTGGTGCTCGAGGATGAATCGAACAGTGCGGCGAACGCGGAGAAATTGGAAGCGGTGTTGCGCGAGGCGCAGAGGGAAGCGAGCGAGTGGAAGATGAACGAGGTACAGTTTTGGAATCCGACACCGCTGGTGGAGGATTTGCTCAATAGGTCGGCATTGGGCGAGAAGCGCATCCATCGGAAGGTGGAGAGGGAGGAGGAGAGTGTTGCCAGTTTGATGTGGTATGGTGAGGGAGAGGGGACGGTTGAGGAGGTGGAGTGGTGGGGAAATGAAAAATATGGATGGTGTTAGATTTTGGTTTGGTTTGGTTGGTCTGGGATATATGGTGGTAAAGGAAAGAAAAGAAAAGAAGGGAATTCTACCATTTTCTTCATCATCATCATCATCATCATCATCTTTTCTTACTTTTTACATGGGCGGCAGCGGATCTCTTTTCCATTGCGTTACATCACATCACATCATATCACATTATATCGCATTGCATTGCATAGAGCAGTGAGCATACCATAGCATATCATAGAATATCACAATATCTTTCCACCTCACAGAGCGGATAAGATGAAGCGATAACATTTTGACTCAATAGAGAGAGAGAGAGAGAAGTATCTAGAATCGTATCATATCAAATCATATCCTATCACATCAAAATTGACAATCGAGATATAAATACCACATACAAATATATATAAAAAAGTGTGATCTGAGTGATATATGTGTACCTATTACATGATATTATATAAACTACTAGGTACGTCTCCTCATCTCCCCATCTCCTCATCTCCTCATCTCCTCATTTGATATTTCATTTTATTTACATTTCCATAACATTTCCATAATAGTGGTAGTTGTATAATTGTATAGTGATACTACCTAGTACCTAGTACCTATCTATCCATCTATATAGGTATATAGGTATATAGGTATATAGGTATATAGGTATATAGGTATATAGGTATATAGGTATATAGGTATATAAATACTTGCTAATATAATAGAATTTGCTAATAATAATAACAAATGAATGCCAGATGATAGATGCCAGATGCAAGATGCCAGATGGATGACAGACCATGAGTAAATAAATGAGTAAATGAATAAATAGACATCTTTGAATCTTTGAATCTCTACACATACCTAGTTATTAAAGTCTGAATTACTTTTACTTGCTTCAATTATGTATAATTACCTAGGTAGGTAGGTATACACTCAGAGCTCTTATTTCCCTACCCTACCCTACCCTTCCCTTCCCTTCCCCTCTAGATCCTCGGTTTAGATCCTCGGTTTAGATTTCATGACCTTCGGAATTCGAGGGTGGGATGGAGTAGAGTAGTAACTGCGTTGAGGGATTGTGTATCCATGGTTAAGTACAATTAATTGAGTCGTGGATTGTAGTAGGTAGGTAGGTAGGTAGACTTCTACGATATCGAGACTTGACTTTGCCGGCTCATGACTACACGGCGCATGGCTACACAGCACATGTGTTTTACAGTTGGTTTCCTACTCTGCGAGTACTAGTTTTGTTGATGTAGTCGCCTTTTCTTTTCTTCATCTGGGCGGTAATGATGGCTCATCATTCATATTCATGTTGCTGTCCCTCTTCTCGGGATTGCGATTCTTGATTCTCAAACTTGGCTTTTCCTTCTTCAATCCATGCTTCCATGATGAAATCTCCTACCTCCACTGCCCTGATAGCTGTACTCTTTATACCCCCTCTTGCCTTGCCAACTCTACTTTCTTTCCTAGTTTCCGGCTCATTGTCACTGGCTTTTCCCTTTCCTTTTATATCTGTCGCTCCTCCAGTTGGGATTTGCAATTCCGCTACTGCCGGTTCCCATCGCTGCGGGTGTGCAATTGGCGCATTCCCCTCTCCCTCATGTTCTTTCATCTCAATAACAACTCCCCAGGTACACTCCTCTGGATTCTTCAGGTCCTCCAATTTACTCGCACTGTAGGCCAGCTTTCTTAAACAAGCACGTAATTCTTCTTCGACATCAATATTGCGAATGGCATTTATATCTGCAGGAGCGCGTCCTTCAAGGAATGTAAAGCGTTCGTTGGAGGGAATAGAGGGGAAGGAAGAGAGATTAAAGATGTAGCGTTCGAGTATTTGGACTGAGGGAGAAGATGGGTAAGGTTTTGTGGGAGGAGAGGAGGAGATATTGGCAGGAGAGGAAGAGGGTGCGACTGCGGGGGAATCGGAGTAGATTACTATGGAGACGGTATTGATTGTTCCAGCTTGTAGATGAGGGGTTATGGCGCTGACGCAGGAGTTTATGTAGGCGCAAAGTTCTGGGTGGCGGTTTTGAGGGACACTGGGAAATGATTAATTGGGGGTTTGAGGAGGGGAGAGACAGGGAAGAGAAGATATTGGAGATCTGACTTGTAGATAGATAGACCTCGAGATTGAGAGGAAATGGAATGGAGAAGAAGAGAACCAGTAAACTCACGGGAAGTTAAAAGCGCGCGTTAGGAGGAAGGTATTTTCAGGATAGAGACCGCGCGCGTGTAAGATTGTATGGATTGAGAGAGTGAGGAAGGAGAGGAGGTGCGTGTGTAGTGAGTGAGGAGTACTGAGGGGTGGAGGGCGTGTCGACATTGTGGATGGAAACGGTGGTTATTGAGTTGTGTTAAAGTTACTTTTTGGAAGAGTTGGAGAGCTTGTTGGTTAGGGCGACTTGGTAGAGAATGTC
Source organism: Botrytis galanthina (assembly GCA_004916875.1). Taxonomy (NCBI): domain Eukaryota; kingdom Fungi; phylum Ascomycota; class Leotiomycetes; order Helotiales; family Sclerotiniaceae; genus Botrytis; species Botrytis galanthina. The sequence goes on from PQXL01000258.1 coordinate 11,044, forward strand.
TGGCGGTTGATATGGAATCTTTACCAACTTGCTTGAGACTTGGACTGTAGGTACCTAGGTATGGATATGGTAAAGGTAGTATTTGTCGGACTCGTTACCTTACTTCACCATGACATACATATCTTGTCATGTGATATCAATATTGGAAATTCACTGTTTCCCAATGCATACCCATTACCTACCTAGGTATGCATCTCAATATATGATGTCAATGATTGAATGTCAATGATTGATAGAGTTTCCTAAGAATCTTTTCGACGAAAACTAGAGAATCTAATTGTTAAGATTTCCTGACCTACAAACCTTCAAACCTTCAAACCTACCTACCCACCACAAAACTCTAAAATATGGACCAATGATTGGTGAATTATGAGGTCAAATCATATCCATTTACCAATCGCGGATTTAGACCACGACGATCAACTTTACCGTGATACCGACTACGAATTAATTCCAACACTTCTCTCTCTCAAATTTATTCACTCCCCTTCATTATCTACAACCCCCCTCAAAAAGGTGTCGCTCAATCCTTTGAGATACCTCTTCTTTTATTTCTTCTATTCTGTTTCATTTCCACATTCGATTTCTTAATTTGAAGAATCAAATATGGCTTCACAGCACGAGACACAACTCCTCCAAATACTAGCAGATACACAATCATCTGCAGATGGACCCCGCAGACAAGCAGAAATCTTTCTTAAATCTGCTCAAAATGATCCAGCTTTCCCTTCCACGCTTGCATCAATTGCTTCTCATTCCAACGTCCCTTCAGAGCTTCGACAAGCTGCTTTATTAAATCTAAAGAACTTTACGAGTAAGAATTGGACTGGTCATGATGATAATGGCAATCCTACCATTCAAATTGAGGAGGGCGCAAAGGCAGAGATTCGAGCACGAATGTTGGGAATTGCTACAAGTGATGTAGATTCAAGGAAGATTAAGGGTGCAGCTAGGTTTGTGGAAACTCTTTTCCTTGCAAGTTCTTGGTCTTGAATATGTTCATGGAGGGGCATTTTCGTCTCATGAAAAGCGCATATGCTAATCTACAATTTGATGAATAGTATGGTGGTTAGCAAAATTGCCAATGTCGATTATCCAGATCAATGGCCAGATCTCCTTCCAACTATCCTACACATCATTCAAACCGGCACAGATTTACAATTGCATGGGTCATTGAAAGTATTAGCAGATGTTGTTGAGGAAAGTTTGAGTGAAGATCAATTCTTTTCCGTCGCACGAGATATTGTCAATACTGTCTACGGTGTAGCAGTCAATGAAGCACGTCTAGGAAAATTACGCGCATTATCAGTATCTGTTTTCCGCGGAACTTTCGATATTATGGAAATGGTCAAGGACGAACATGGAGCGGAAGTTAAAGCATTTGCAGAGGAAGTCCTAAAGGACTGGACCCCATTCCTTGTGGCTATTATGAAGCAACCTTTACCTCCACCACCAAACGAATCAGAAGAGGATGGACCAGTCGATCAACAATGGCGTGGAGTGATTGCATTAAAGTTACAAGTTGTCAAGACCTTGATGAAGATCAAATCGGTTTTCCCAACATTATTACTTCCACAAAGTCCAGTTTTGTTCAGCGCTACCTGGGCGGAATTGTCAACTGCACAACCTATATTTCAAGAGATGTATGTCGATAATGACATGCCAGGTCGCATGGAGGATGCGGATAATCTGCCATATACTTTGGATTTCTTGGTATTGGAAGAACTCGACTTTTTACAATCATGCTTGAAAGCTCCACCAGTACAAAAAGAACTCGAAACTCAATTACAAGCAAATGCTGGTGCAGCTATGACCCCTTGGGTTGTGGACGTTATGAAGCTTGCTGTAAACTATGCACAAATTCTCAAGGAAGAGGAAGAATTATGGGATATTGATGTCAATTTATTCTTGGCAGAGGAATCATCAGTTACCACACAATACACTCTCAGAATGTCTTGTGGAGACCTCCTTATCAAACTTGGTGAGTGGTTATCTCATGGTGCTTTAGAAGGTTTATTAGCCTATACCCAAATCATCTTTTCCTCGGATGCCGCTTCATGGAGAATGAGAGAGGCAGTTTTGTTCCTTCTCACTCAACTCACAAACGATTTCTTGGATTGCGACAAAGAGATCCGCCCTGAGGTTTCTCAAGCTTTCTTACCTTTCATCGATTATTCTATCAACAGAGAAGAAGAGTCATTATTGCGTGCCAGAGGATACTTGGTGGCTGGTAATCTTGCACAAAGTCTACCTCAAGTTGCTCTTGGATTGCTCGATCGTACAGTCAGAGGTGTCAATTTGGATGAGGCCGAAGTTGTTAAGGTTTCTTGTATAAAATCTATTCAAGGATACATTCTAGCTCACAACGTACCTGCTGATCGACAACTTCCGATTATTGCTTCCATATCCGAATTTCTTCACTCAAAGGATCTTACAGAACTCGAATCTGCAGATGATCTTCTTGTTACCTTGGTGGAATCTTTGAGATCCGCAATTCAAATGGATACAAGAGTAACACTTGCAGATGAAGGTGGAGCTTTAGATTTATTGTTTGTTCTTGCAAAATATGGTGCCTCGAACTTTCAATTGACTATGTTGGTCACTGAATCATTTGAAGAAGTTGTTGAGTCATTTACTGGTGGATCGGGCTACCCAGCTTTATGTACTAAAGTATTGCCTTCGTTGATCGGTGCATTTGATGTGGGATCTATAACTGATGATGATCCTTTGGTAGAGGTAAAACTTCCTGGTGCTCTCAATATTTTGATGCTCAATACTGATATTTTCTTCTAGCTTGCCGCAGACTTACTTACTATTCTTACCCAGAATGGATCGGAGCCACTTCCAGCTGGATATGTCGCTGCCGTATTACCCAAGTTGAATCGACTTTTGATGACCACAACTGAAGGTGGTATTTTACGACCAGGCGCTGAGGCAATCAAGTATATGCTTATGCATGATCATCAGCAAGTCTTTGCTTGGCATGATGAAAGCAATAAATCAGGTTTGGAAGTTTGTCTCATCATTATTGATAGATTACTTGGTCCTGAAGTGGAAGATAATGCAGCATCAGAAGTTGGAGGTCTTGCAGCTGAACTTGTTGAGAAAGCTGGTCAAGAACGTCTTGGTCCATATTTACCACAACTCTTGAGAGCTGTTGCCACACGTCTTGCTACAGCAGAAGCTGCTCCTTTCATCCAATCTTTGATTTTGGTTTTTGCTCGCTTATCTTTGGTTGGAGCACATGATGTTGTTGAATTCTTGAACCAAATTGAAATCAATGGTCAAAGTGGTTTACAAGTTGTTTTAAGCAAATGGTTGGAGCATTCAGTTATGTTTGCAGGATATGATGAGATTAGACAAAAGTATGTTTCTCTTTCCAATTCTACTCGTAGATTTGATCGTCCGAGGCTAATCATAAATAGTGTCATCGCACTCTCCAAAATCTTTAGTCTCAATGATCCACGTGTTGGTCAAACCATGGTCAAGGGTGATTTAATCATTCCAACCAGTAATCGGATCATGACTCGATCTAAGGCCAAACTCAGTAAGGACGGATCATACTTCACGCCCCCAGCACAACTAACACGACAATCAGACCCAGATCAATACACAATCATTCCTGCATCGTTGAAAATCATCAAAGTCCTCATTGAAGAACTTATTTCAGCATCGGGACTTCAAAATGCAGCAACGGCGGCAGCAGCAGCAGAATTCGCGGATGAAGATGGAGATGATGACTCATGGGAAGATCTTCCAAGTGTACTCGATCTAGGCTTGTCGAGTACAAAGGCGGATCTGATGGCATTTGGAGAGGGAAGAGGAGGGGGTTTCGGAAGAAACAGAGATGATGAGACGCAAGCTTACTTGACGGAATTCTTTGTTAAGGCTGGAAGAGAAAACGTAGGAGGCTTTAATGAGTTTTATGAGGCATTATCGGATGAGGAGAAGGTTAAGTTGCAAGAATTGGCTCAGGGAGCTTGATTGACGAGTCGAGGTAATGTGTGAGATAACATTGTGATGGATAGATTGGGTTTTTGGGTAACTGGAGAGTCGTATGATGCTACGATGATATGTTGAAGTAAATCGATGTATAATTTGCCTGTCTGGCTGGTGCGCAGACAGGATTTTATTACATGGTATGGGATGGCATCACGAAATCATGACTTGAACGATGATGACGGGGAATTCTTGAGCTAAAATTAAAAGTAAATACTTATGATGGATGGATGGGCTGGGTACAAAAAATATCATATGTTGTAGATGGATAGCTTGATGGGTGGTTTGCTACATTGCATGTATGCAGGGACATACGATGGCATAGAATAGCTTAGGATAGATTAGTTAAGGTTGTAATGAATACTTGATTTCAATGTTTGTTTCTTTTTGGAGTGGATTATTTGGTGTGGGTATGTGTGTATTGATATAAGGAGACTAAACTAACACTTTTCTATCCCACTACGTTTATTTTGGCGAATTGCTTTTGCTAGAATGGGACTCGGAGGGACTTCTAGACATGCGGACTATGTTGGTCGTGAGTATGTAGATTTTATTCTTTCTCGATGCATAATTCTGTTTTGTTGAGTGCTTATTGCTGTGCCTTTGAGCATCACTCTCCAAGCTTGGCGCGAGAGATGATGATGTGCACGACCATCCAACTGAATATCAAATCATCTGTAGTCGCTCGACACTTGCTTGGGGCATTGTACCGAGCATGTCTACTCCAAATCCGAGGACTAAGAAGTTACTACAAATGTATGTGAGAAGGAAAATATGTGGTTCCTGAACCATTCCATATCTTTCCCCTTTCCCCGGAATTGTCTCAACAGATCGGTCTTCTCCCACCTAGCTTTACATCATCTCCAATAAGCACAAGCTTACATTCGTGATCCCGGTATGGATGTAGACTCTACGGTAACCATCGTATCAGCAAGGACTCCTCTCGATGATTTCTTTGATGGATAAGCAGATGGTGGTTGGCTTGATTAGTAGTAGATTATTGGTATCTTGTTGCCAAATACTTACGTTCCTTTCTCTGACGTGTCTTTCTTCGTTTCATAGTGCTGAATCCCCTTTATAGTCTTCGACTCCGATTCTTGTGGATCACTCCAGTAATTTGGTAGCTCTTTATGAGTATGGATATCACGAAGTCTCTTTCTCGCACTGATAGTCGGATTAAGCACTATCGTGTCTGTGGATTTGGCTTAGAGTACTGTGTCGAAATTGGTCTTCTAATTTCTAATTTCTAATTTCTAAAGGTGGCTTCTGCGTGTCAGTCTTGATGTAATGAGGTAGCCGGGAACATCGAGGCAATTCCATCAGGGTATGTATTCATATTGACTTTTGCCATTGTCATTCTTGGCTCATCAGTGATGGAGAGTTCCGCGCTATGGACTCCCTGATCCGTGGGAATGGTGATTCCTTCCTTGTGGCAGTATACTCCAGTGGGTGCTTCGCGTGTGATGGCAAACTGGGACGAGGATTGGTGGTAGCTGGCCCCGGAGGCTGCTTCTGGGATTTTCTATCCCGACGATGATGTCTTGGGTTAGTTGGAAACGGAGATGCTTACTTACGTAGCTATTGCTTGTCAACGACTGGGAAGGAAGTTACCGATGGTGAATCGCTTGAACGGTTTGAGAGGAATGGGACTTGATCTGGAACATTGTGAAAGTGTCATTCGCATTACATATAATGCGGCAGAATGGATGGGAGTGAATGCATAGAGATGGAAAAATATTAGAGGTGTGGTTGCTTGGGGCAAGGAGGTCTAGAGACAGTATTCTTCATATGCCACAATCCTTTCCATGAGTTTATCATCCCACACTCTGGCTATTGCTGCACTACAAATTCCCTCCGTTTTCGTGGATCCAATCCCACTAGGCGCACGCGCTATCATACAAAGCGCAACGGGTCGGTAAGTCTTCACTAAACACCGGAAGTGTAATGACTTTAGTATCATCTTTCAGACTGTTCCATATATGACTCTTATATCGCCTGATTAGCTTGTTTATATCTGTACTGACATTACTTCATCCCAAGAAAATTAGAGTGCTAAATCCCCAGAGCGCACTTGGATTTTCGTGAGTTGTCACTAATCTTCGTGGAGATGAGAAGATTGAACCATTTGAATCTATGATAACGTGCGTCCAATGACGCTAGAGCATGTATTTGTATTCTCTGATCACGACTGAATGACATTGGTATGTTTCTGGAAGCTTTCCCATTCGTTTTACACGTTTCGTTACATCGCATTACGATATCGCTCCATTTTTGTATAGAAGCAAGAAGGGAATGATCTTCTTAGAACGCGGGTGCTGAGTACTTGGTTCTAAAAGGGAATCAATGTACACCGGATGAATATTATCCTGATATCTACTTTGAGTAGTTATTAGAAGAGTGGACTTGGTTCATCTCATGAATGAGTGTAGCGTGTTGAGAAAACTTCCATCTGAGCCGTCTAGGTATGATATTTCGTAACAGTCTCATGGCATCGAATGTATTCGCCCACTAGCCGACAAAAGCACTAAACTCTTCTCTCTCGCCTGATAGGAAACAATTTATGGGGCGAGCACCATTACTGAAAATGACGCCTGGCACATAAGCCATAAAATCCCGTATCATACCGTCTAATATTCCATATTGAATCAGGACATTGATAATCGATTGTCCGATTTCACCTGGGGCAAGTATGGTCATCGTCCACTGTAGAAAGGAACATTGACAAATTCTCTGCAGGTATGAAAACCTAACCTTGGCCAAAAACATCACACTTGTGATATTCTCGTCGAAGCTAAAAGAAAAATCGAAGTACAGCGACTACACTCTCAAAGACTGTGTCACTTACCTTTCCGCCCACTGCTTCATCTTCATTCAATTCAGCCTGACATTGTTACGGTACCCGTGAAGCTCGAAGGAAGCAATGCAATGGAAAGTTTCCCGATGCATCCTCCCAACGACTGTTCAGCTTTCATTTAAAGTCTGCGAATATTCTACCGGCTTAATTCTCAGTGTAACATTTGCTCCAGTTTTGTAGTCCTACATAATCGTGATTGAATACCAAGCCTTGGCCGGATAGACACAAGCCAGGCAGATTCCCAACGAGACAAAATATGATGAATTCTGGATCGCGGAATTAAGTCGTAATACCCTTGGTCACACACTTCAAGCCAGCAGCTGAAAAAAGATGAAGCTTACGCTCCATGTTCTGTACTTCATCTACGAAGTCGCTTGCCAAGTACAATACAAAGCCAAAGTCGTTTATTGACTCAGCTAAACGGCTTCTTGAAGCCAAGATTCCGGAAGGCGACATTTCTCGATATTAGATACACATTTTCCCACCTAATCAACGTACCGCCAAGTGGCTTTACCACGCGGTAATTCGCAGGTACCTTTGATGTGATACAGCGATGAGAAAATCGTTGCCCGGAACCTCAATCTATCAGTTTTGATCGCTGTCTCCAAGAATTTTGGGGTCTTGGTAGCATTGAATGATTGCGTCCTTGGCGACCGAGCACTCAATCGTTCACCCTTTCATGCGACTCGGCCCTCGCAAAATCACCAAAGCAGAACCTCCCATACTCAAGTTCATCCGTCCCTGAATTGTCGTTTCATGAGCGTTGAGATTTTTTTCCTTATCTCCAAGAGTTGACCCTTGACTTGGCAATTGTGAACTTCGGTCGTTTCCATTAATTGCCTGTACATTTGTGATGACTTGTTCATTCATTAATCCATTTTCATAACCGACGTAGCATAATTGAAAAGGAGTAATATTTCATGTCAATGCACACATATCGCGAGACGGTGAGACTTTGATGCCACGACATATACTGCGGGAAATGGCCCCCAAAATGCCAAGATGATTCCCCAACCTCCTTCCCCTTGTTTTCTCACAATCGACAACGAATGCATCGTCATCTAATTTCCCCTATCCATCGCATATCGATACTCACCGTCCCTATCAATATCGATAGCATCAAAGTAAGACATATTAACCTTATACTTATCCCGCATCGGTATTGAGATCCGCCCATTGGGAGAATAGCGGATATGGTCTCTCAATAATGCCACAGCTTGCGGTTAGATTCGGGCTCCACGCACTCTCTCAACGCTGCCACGAAAGTTTCCCCGTGCCCAGATTCCTCCATTCTCCATCCTCCACATTTCCAACTTCTTCCAAATTATCTTCTAGTACGGAGTGGCGAGTGGAGACCCCGACCGAGGAAATGCAAAATGCGGATGGGGGGAATCGAGATGTGGACGGAACATCAAAAGGAAAATCTCTCAAGTTCCTCGGCGTGGAGCATGAGAATAGCGGGCGCGGGCCGATTGCATTCATTGGTGCGGTGGAGCACGTTCTTCGATGGAGTTCGAAATTTGAATTCAGGAGCGGTGGATGACTATGGGGACCGGAAACGTGTGGCAATGGCAGAAACAGATTGTCACCGTGCCATTGTAAACGTTCACCGCTCGCACTCGCACTCGTACTCTCTGTCGCTTCTGCTGTCGCTGTCGCTGTCGCTGTCGTAGCATCGAGCGAGCGCAGATACCCCTTCAGGCATGATTAAGCATGTTGCGCATTGGCATCGTATTTACAAAAATTCTCCGAAGATCTTCCACCCATCACAGGCAGAGGAAGACATCATCGCGATGAACACCAACTACAGAGTACAGCAATGAAATTTGAAGAGACCCTCACAAGCTCTTTTCCCCAAACAGTCGCACGGAAGCAAACAATGTCTGCCCCACCATAGCTACGCGCATTAACCTCGAGCTTCTCGACCAGCACTGGTCCAGCAGTAGCAAAGAAGGCGAAACGAGCAAGCCACCTATCCAGAAAGCGCACCCATCTCCGCTGTGGACCATTCCTTTCCCTCCTTCACGCTTGTATTTCCGTACAATCGCTCCAATTTTCAAGGCACGCTATCATCTATGGATACGCCTTTGCCTACAATGATCAATCACGATGGATTCCTCCATATCGCTAGCCCAGCAGGGAGAATCCCCTGTCTATCCAGGCCCTCCCCTGGTTATCGTAGCATCCCTCTTGTTTCCCGGGTGACATCGTAACAATTACCTGCCAAAATTCACAGCTGTTCCTGCAAATGGCCAGGTCCTCTGGTATTAAATTATCCACATATACAGTAAGTAATTTTGTACCTGCCTTAATCACCCATCTCCCATTCAAGCGTCCGCGAACCAGCGGGTCTCAATCTGTCGACTAAGTTCAAGATGGGATAAACCAGGCACCAAATCCGTGAGGAAATTTCAAATTGTGGAGATTGGATTATCTTTTTTTGTATTGGAGCTTGTACGGTAGACTACAAGGTAAAAAGATTTTCCAAATGATAATAATTAAAACAATAATAATAATAACAATGACAATGATAATAGAATGAAATAAATCTATGTTGATTTGGGGTTGGCTGTACGAACTATTGGCTAATGAATGGATAGCAAAAGGCGCTTAACTGTGTTACTTTGACATACCTCGGAAGGTTGACAGAGAAGAGTGAAGATCTGTATCAAAGAGAGCCTAGAAGGGAACGGAAATGAAACGTAGAGTAATAGAGAATGCAATGGATGGGGCCTCAGAATTGTAAAAGGAGAAAAAGGATACTGGAAAGCGGCAGATAGGTTTCGCATCCAACTCAAGGTCAAAGCAATTAAGAAACAAACAAATGTGGCACAATTCTTATTCAAAGTCACAATTCACAAAGCAGAGCACAGCACAAGAGAAGCACAAATCAAGTTATTGTAATGAAGTCGTTCCATTTCTCAGTATATACATCTAATCATCCTCTTCTGCTCCTGTGACATAAACACATCCCTGGAATATCCCAACCCATTTACCCATCTATAGGTACTATTCAAACATAAAACATAAAACATAATTGAAAATCTCGCATCTCGTAATAAAGGTCTATAAGGTGTAAATAGTATGGATTAAGGTGAGGCGACAATTAAAGGTGTAAGTCGACAAGTCAAGGGGAAGTCGAAACGTTTGCAGCCCTATACTGGCAAACTATGTTGACAAGTTGTTTCGCAACCACAATGACAAACGCCGAATTGAGGATGACGAGGGGATATTAGGAACGCCTGTCTTTCTCCATATTCTCCATGTGAAATTTCCAGATTTTTTGTGACTTTTAAATATTTTTTTACTTTTTCATCTGTCTTGTCTGTGCAAGAGAGAGGTGCTCAGATTAGGAATGAGATAATCTAATCGTCATCCTCAACCTCAGCTTGCTTTTGAACAATGTGGTAGCGGTGGACACCGTCAACTTGGGAGTGTTCAAGAGCAACCTTGGAGAGATGGGCGATGATGTTCTCCATTTGGGTATCAGCGTGGCTGCGTCTGGCACGTCCAAGGTTGTCCAACCAAGACCATTGGTTCAACAAGTAGTAGACAATGGCAGTGATAATGGTGACACCGATGGAGTAACCCCAGACGATGACAACAGTGACGATAGAAGTGTGGCCGTTCTGGGAAAGGAGAACGTTCTGGGTAACTGGATCAGATGGCTCACCAGCTCCGCCACACAACCAACCGAAGACACAGAAGAGAGTGGCAATGACATCGACAAGGAAGATAGCGATAACCAATTGCCATGATGGCCAGGTGTTACCACCACGGGTGACGAAGATGAGCCAGTTCTCAGTGAGAGAGACTTCCAAGAAGAGCATACCTTGGATAGATCCAAAGTTCTCGATGAAACCACCGTTTGGTACGAAGATAGCACCGCGCATGATCCAGGTACCGAGAGCAAGCAGAATACCGAGGATGACAGAGATAATCCAGATCTTTGGCAATTGCCATTCGACTGGGCGTTGTTCAAAGTGAGCATTGTCGTAAGCAACAGCGATGGTAGCCAAATCAGCGAAAAGAGCGAGGAAAACAATAAGCTCGACACGGATGGTCTCGTTGATGATAACCATGGAGGTAACCAAGTAGATTTCCAAATGGAGACAGAGAGCGATACGGTATTGAATATAAGCCTTCATACGTTGGAAAATTTGACGGGCGATCTTGATGGCAGAGACGATAGTGTTAAGACCAGGAGCGAGGAAAACGATATCAGCGGCGGCTTGAGCGGCTTCAGTAGCACCCTCAACAGCAATACCACAGTCAGATTTCTTGAGGGAAGGAGCGTCGTTAACACCGTCACCAGTCATAGCAGTCAAATGTCCACGTTGTTGCAACATCTCGACGACTTGGTACTTGTGCTCAGGGAAAACTTCAGCGAAACCATCGGCGCGCTCGACCAAATCGTGTTGAGTAGTACCAGTAAGACCACCGTGGATGAGTTTGTCAGAGTTGTAAACCTTGGTACCGAGAGCCAACATCTTGCAAGTTTCCTTGGCAATAGCGATAGCATCACCAGTCAACATCTTAACAGAAAGACCAAGAACTTGAGCTTCGGCGATGGTGGCAGCAGTATCCTCACGGGGAGGGTCGAACATAGGAAGCATACCAAGCAATTGCCATGGTCCGTTACCTTCCTTAACAGCAACACCGAGGGAACGGAAACCACGACGAGCGAATTCCAAAGTCTTGGCCTTGTACATAGCGGCAACCTCAGCGGAACATTCAGACATTCTCAAGATAGCACTTGGAGCACCCTTGGCACAAGTCCAGGTAACACCATCCTTGACGACGATAGCAGTAATACGCTTGGAGACAGGGTCGAAAGGAGCAAAGTTCTCAGTTCTCCATCCTTGTTCGAGGATCTTACGGGCAGCTGGGTAACGCTTCAAGGTGAGAATGGTAACTTTATCGATAGGATCCAAAGACTTGACGTTGTGGGAAGAAGCAAGAGCAGCGACAGCCATCATCCAGTTAACATCGACACCCTCGGCGACGAAAGGTTCACGAATGGACAATTGATTGGCAGTGAGAGTACCAGTCTTGTCAGAGCAGAGAACATCGACACCAGCAAGGGACTCAATGGCGGTAAGCTTTTGAACAATAGCCTTCTCCTCAGCAAGATAAGCGGCACCGACAGCGAGAGTGGTGGTGGTGACGACTGGAAGACCGACGGGAACACCGACAATCAAGAGGATAAGAGCGTAATGGAGCAAGTTGACGGAAGAGTGTTCTGGGGTAGCGAGCTTCAAGTGATGGAAGAAACCACCGATCCAAGCGATCAAGATCCAGCCGACGACCAAAACCAACAAAGACGTACCGATGGAGTTCATGATAGCCTTGAAATGACCTTGATCTTGAGCACCAGTGACGAGGGAAGCAGTACGACCGACGAAGGACATGCGAGCACCGTGGGTGACAACGGCATAGGCCTTTCCACGCTTGCAACCAGTTGTGTAGTAGATAACATCAGCGACGTACTTGTCGACAGCCAAGGATTCACCAGTCATGGCAGATTGATCGATAGCGAGAAGAGCATAGCCGGAACCGTGCTTTCCTCCGTGTGCATCATCATCATCATCCTCTTCCTTTTCGCTCATTTCGTGGCTGCGTTGGTTGAGGAGTTCTTGTTGGTAGGTTTCGTATCCGTTAGGGTCGTCATAAGCGCAAATAATTCTAGCATCGGCGGGAACGACATGTCCATCTTCAATAATGATCTATTGGCAGATTATTAGTAATGTGATCGCGAATTGATGCGATGTCAATGTGGTGTAACTTACAATGTCACCAGGAACCAATTCACGAGCCAAGATTTCAACTTCGGCACCATCACGAACAACAGTAGCCTTCAAAGCAATGTCACCTATGATTGAAGTTAGCAACGAGATGGTAGTGTGCGAATTGGTGCAGTAGCTTACCCTTCAAACTAGCAACGACATCGGCAGCTTGTTTTTCTTGATACCAACCGACGACAGCGTTAAGCATGAGAATACCGATAATGACACCGAAATCAATCCAATCACGCAGACCAGCGGCGAGGAGGACAGCAAGTTCCATAACTATTGCCGAGATTAGTGGGATTCATATAGAGCGAATTGTAGACAACTAACCATAGAGGACAGGTCCCTTGAAGAAACCGATGAACTTCCAGAACAAGCTCTCGTTCTCGGTGGTCAATTCGTTCCATCCAGTCTTCTTACGACGGTTCTCGACCTCGCTGGCAGAGAGACCTTGTCGCATACCGGTGTTGAGCCAGTCATCTGGGGTCTCGAAACCAGCTCCATCACTGCCCTTGGACTTCTTGCCCTTCTTCTTCTTGCTAGCGTTGGCTGCCTCTTCTTCTTCGGCAGCGAGCTTCTCTCCCTCTTCTCTTCCCTTATACTTTGAAATATATCGAACAAGTTGTCCGTATTCTCCGAGTTTTTCGTCTTCGTACTCTGGTCGGGCCGCCGAAGCGCCGTTCTCAATGTCTCCGTGAGCCATTGCGCTTTAGTGTGGTAGGATGAAGGAAAGATTATTATTAACTCCCACCGTGACAAAGGCAAACTGAGTAGACTGGAAAAGAAAAGGAATTGGATTTGGGGGACGAAAGCAGATTATATATCTGAGAGACCAAGTGTGATCAACTATCCTAGTCCCAAGCAAGATTGGGTAAGGTCGATTTTTGATTTTTCTTCTTCACCCTTCGGCGTCATCCTCGGACGGTGCTCACAGACAATTTTGGCGGCATGACTTGTGAATTGGAAAAGAGGCTACTGGGGGGCCTTGAACTAGATCCATGGGTAAGCTTGAGTAAAAGTCTGGTATATCTGGCGAGGGTCTGGGGCAGAAACCAACGATGAGCTTAGGAAAGTTTCTATCGGTTGAAGTTAAAAAAGGTCACCGTAATGATAGAGAAAGTGGATGATATTACTTTTAGCGTCATGGTAGTTCATGGCGGATTGTTTTGATTTTTGGTGAGGGATTTTCAAATGATTTCCTAAATGCTCCATTAAAAACCTTACCTCTTAGCTAGAGCCGGCTTAGCGCTCGACTGCTGCCCCCGATTAGGTAAAGATTCCTTCAATATCCGATTAATATCCTTGACAGATCAACTTTTTACTCTTCCTTCAATAACTATCGACCTAGGAAGAGAAAGCCGAGTTATCTAGTATTAACTATCGAAAGTCACATCGGCTAATCTAGACTGAGTAGCATTATCTAGCCTTCATCCTAGCGTCACCTTCCGACATATCCTCTTGTGGTAATTGCCAATATTTCTTGGATTATATTGAGTTTAGATCTATTCAGTCACTGCTGAAGTCAAGTTCAGGTCCTGGTTAATGTATCGGTGAGTCGGAAGCTTGGTCGGCTCAGCGAATGACGACTCTCCATTATCAGATAGGAAGTTATCAATTGGCCAATCAGTAAGCTAGCTGTTCTTTAGGTATGACAAGAAAGTGGTAGCAATCATGAATCAGTTGGAGTATGGCATATAACATTATGATTAATGGACACCGGTAGTGTTGGCGAGGACTGAATCCGCTATATCAACAGATTCATTGCAATGGATATGTAGGTAGGTATGTCGTGGCGAGAGTGATGAAGGGGTAAACACGGGGGGGCAATCATTCGGCAGATGCTAAAGGGATTTTCGGTGCGCAGAGATGTAAGAAAGATACTTTCTGGCTTATGGCTATGTACTCCCGATTACTACTGCAAGATCTAGATGCACATGAGAATCATTGCATGCATCAAAGTATCGTAAATACATGTACTACATTGACTGTACCCATCAGCATTACTGAGACGACTACCTACAGAGCTGATAGCGCACTGTTGACTGTGCAATGTCAAGGCTTGAAAGCTGCCTGCTAAACTCGCTCCTCTCCCAACCTCCTCGTACAATTGCCGCGTCTACTCAGCGTTTCGAATCTAACATGGAATAACGTATAATGAATTTCACACTTTTGCTTATTTCTCTTCAATGACCGGGGAGATTGGGGAATCTCGGTATGCCTTCGGAAGGTACCTTGGTGAGCATACTTTCCCTTCTACAGCCCTAGGCGTGATTTACCTGTTATGTGATTAATGAGTAGAACGCGTTGTTGTCCAGTATCTCATCTCTCAATTGACAACTCACATGTAACTACGAGGAAAAATAAGATGAGAACTCCATCTCACGATCTTCATAATTTCCCAGATCATAATTTTATACCATCCAGCTTATCTCATTGGACAAGAGTCCGCAAGATTCCAAAATTGCAAATAGTAATTTGCAACTTATCTTCACCCACACTTCCCTATCCTATCCCAAACGAACGGTCCAATGATTGTTTGTTTGCAGTCGGTTGGCGGATCATTCAGTTTGTTTACTTCATTTTACAAGCAGTATTGGTATGGGGCAAAATACGGTAGGTAATGGCTATTGCGGGATGGAAATGGGTGCTGGGACCTGGGTCTGGACGGGGTGACCGTAAGCAAGGCGAACAGCAGGGTACGGGGGAAGATATCAACGATGGCAGATTGCAACTTGCAAAATTGAAAACGGGGAATTCGAGCCATGAAGTTCTTTGGCCCTAGAAAACAACACAGTCTATCGTGTCTACACACAAGACGAATTTACTGCTTTGATTACATTCTGCTTTGCTGTTGTTTTCTTCAGGGTTGACCGTTTCTGCGTCGCTGTCAAACAATTCGAAGAATTGGAGATTTTTATCAAGTCACTCCCTGCAAACTACGATTCCTTCATGAACTCAAACAATAAACAAAACAACGTGGGATTGATGACGGGCGGCACAACATCAATATGGGAGAGACCTTGTTTCAAAATATCTCAATTCGAAATTGATTTCAAAAGTATCTGAATCGTTTAAATGACCCAAGACATTGAAATTCTACTCAGGTTCTTACTCTCATCTCATCGGCATTGAATATTACTCGGTATTGACTGCTGCCAAGGTGATATTCCTTTGCACCACGGTGCACCTATTGTATTGGCCAAGCATCAAGTCGTCTTGTCCTCAACCAACATCACCGGAGATCTTCGTCCAAGCCATCCTTTCAGAAACGTAAAAAACTATCGAAATGATTTTTTGAAACTTTGACTTCAGTAAGTACGAGGAGCCGCGCCGCTGTCTGGGCTCGAGGAAGGTTCTTCAAAAGGAGATACAAACTAGAAACAATCAATGCTACATCCCACGCTCAAATCCCACACAGATACGGGTAAGTTGAACGCCATGAACGCCACAAATTATATCCCACACGCCTACGCCGAAACCGCCGCTACGCTGGTTTTTTTCCCACCAGCGATACACTTCTAGAATTTCATTTTTCCCCTTCATTTCTCGCTTCCAATATTTCCATCCCCAGCCCATAGATTTCCCCCTTTCACCTCCCCCTCTCCCCTCACCGTACCACCGCACTGCAATAACTTTCACTCCACTCATTCACTCTCATCTCCCCCGGCATTGCGGCACGATTACAATTGCGCTAAATATGACGTTACTAAGGCTTGTTATTTACACTGTCACTCTTGCAATCGCTGGTTATCTCTCCAGAACCGTGCAGCTATTCGGCGGGATGCAATTGAGACAATACGGAGGCATATACTGGGATCATCAGATCTTGCATCAATTCTCATGTCAATGACAAGGGGAACCTGGGTGAAGATGGGGACTAATTGTTTAGGGAAAGCTTGATTGCGAAATTGACATTTTAGAGGTGGAGCAATCGAAATGGTTTATTTACGTGGGCTAAACTTACTATACAACACACTGTAGATAGTTATCTGAATAACCTGGATATGAACTCATAGATACTGCAATTGTTTTGGGTAACATTAAGTTATCATCAAGATGAGTGAGTCTGAGTACGGTGCAGGGTAAAAGGGCTTCTTCCTCCTCTTCCCGGCACTCGGCCTTTCTTCCCCCAAGAAATACTGGAGAAAATTCAATAAGAAATAGGTAACACATAACGCGGTCAAAACATACGAACCACCATTTGCAAATGGAAAAGACGCGACAGAACCTACCAATCGCGCATCGGTAGCCTCATGCATCTCTCTTTGGCAATACGATGGGTACGATGGGTGGATGAAGGAAGTGTTCATCCTTCCACTTTGCAAACCTTCTGTCGCTCGGAATGTCTTTAAAAATTAGGTCAGCTCTACCAACGTCCAGTAAGCGCTCTCATCGTCACCTCCACTTTTGACCGGTGTGAGGAATACTGGTATTGGAAATACCGAAAGGATACCGTAACCGTAATAACCGTTCAATTCCCTCAAATTCCCCATCGCAATTCTAATAGTCGTCTGGTCGGCTCTAGGTAACGACGTAATTATCCCATATATCCGATCCGAGGCTCCCAATGTAGTGATACCGTTACATCCCTTTCATCCCATTGCAATAGCCTCGGAATTAATACCGTCAGTTCCATTTGAGCGCCTAGAACTAAAAATACCTCAGGTTACCTGAGTTGGCTCCGAAAGCCTGCGATAACATCATTTTTACTTCATCTGCATATGAACACAAAATGGCTGGTTGCAATACAATAAGTTGCTGGGCATGCTTATCGTTGGCGTGGCATTTGCTTGGAAGGAAACTTAAAGTTTCATCCTAATTCATTCACGCAATCCGATCTGTTGCACCTTTAGGAATTAGATGGACAAGTTAGTAGGATTGACATATCACACGATAAACATAGTGATGCTGTTGACGTCGTGGTATCCAGAAGTCTACAAATGCTAATATCATATTATTACGAAACGAATCGCCCTCCTTACGTTCAGATTTGCCCATTCAACACCACCAAGAAACTCTATCAACGTCACAAACCTGTGTTAGCATGGCGTAGCCAATTAATACCGTGTCAAATATTCCTCTCTCATCCATATCAAATCTGCCCAGAATAGATCACCCACCTTGATAAACTTCGGACAAATAACTGACATTCAGGGATTCAGTTCTGTTTCTGAAAAAGGGCCTTATTTTTTGGGGTACTCCGTATTTTCCCTTGGGGTATCAAACTACCCCATGGATAGTCGCAGATGCTCCAAGTCTTGGTTTCTGCTCGCCAACAGCGCTCTTCCTGAGACTTCCTCCTACATCCTTAGTAAGACTACTCGCATACCGTAAAAATCCTAGTAAAATAACATCTGCCATGAAGCAGTAGAGTTTTCGTCTTGCAGATTGATCCTCATTCTCGGCCGTTTGGTTTGGTTTGGTTTCGCCTCATCTCATCGGTCAAATTTGAACCCTGCAGAATTTTAGATGCTGCAAATGCAATGTAACTCTTTACTCACACAATGGGCGATTTACGGATGCGATATTTGGTGAGGAAAAGGATGTTTATTTTTTGATCACGTGAGCGTCAGCTTCTACGAACAACGCATTTAATTTCTTTTGGGTGATTACACAAGGCGGGTAGGTACAGTGAGAGAGACATACGTCAGAATCTGATCGGGAACTGGGGCCCTGGTCTTGGGGGGGGGAGGGGGCAAACCGGAAATATTTTATATCTCATTCTTCGCAAGGGTTTGAATGCGACGGGCACGCGAGCAAGCAAGAAAAATATACCTTGATTTGACCAATTAATTGATGTAAGAATCCGTATGTAAGTCAGAGTGAACCATTGGAAGTTTACGAGTTTGCCGCCACCTTTCGTTTTCCAAGCTCAGCTTTCTCGAACTGCCTGCAGAGACTGGTTCGATCGCTCTCTCCGATGAGATGAGATGAAAACAGAGTACTCTGTCAACAATATTCCAAATTTCGATTTTTCTCAGGCACTGTTCAGGTGTGTAGTACGACCTCAATACATCTTATTCTAGGCGTCTTCTAGGCGTTCAAGCCTATTAGGACAAGCAGCCACGACCTAAGAATGAGAAAGACGAGTGCTATCTAGTCTATACGTAGGCTACGCCAGCACCGGTCAATCCGACAGGACAATCGACGAAGCGAAGAACAAATTTTTATCTCACTACTGCATGGAAGAAAGTCTTGACAGATTGCAGACACTATGTTCTTCCAATGACAATCGAGCAAAGGATGATTAGTTTCTCAGCTGCTTCTCAATTTCATTACTACTTGGGGAATTGATTTGATGGGTGCACGAGCATACAAACCACAACAAAAGCTAGGTGCAAAATTAAGCGACAATGAAGGGGAAATCCTTGGAACCGTTGGTTAATGTTTCCAATTTCCTCCGACGCCAATCTGCACCTCCACGGACCTTATGGTACGAAATTTATAGGCCAATGGACTTGTTTAGACACCCCACGAAACTATGGTTGATTTTCAACAGCATGATTCGTGTTCATACATAGTGGTTTTTCGAATTATCTAGTTTACACAGTAAATGTCTTGACGGGTGAAGATTTTGGAGTGTGAGAAGTCATTGAATACGGTAGGGCGCAAAACTACCAGGAAAGACCTTACAAAACGTGCTTTGATCTAAAATTCCCGAAGTCGGCAGCGGGATGGGCTGCAGATGGAGCTAATTGAAGGGTGTATCGTTTCCAATTTACATTTCAATTCACATCTGTAATGAAAAGTCAAACAATTCAAATCAAATGCCGTCTCAACACGCTTTTCGTCCCTTCTTCGGACCAAAGTCGATTTTTCTTGGTGCTTTCGGTTCATGTTGCTCCTACTCTGCTCCCAAGTATCTCTTGTGGGATTGGTTTCAAAAGATTTTTTTTTATGGAGATCAAACGACGTGAAATCTTGGATTCATTTATACGTACAGGAAATCCTAGACAGTAGGAAGGAAGGAATTGATACCAAGAAAAACATCAAATGGCATCCATGGAATGAGCAGATATCGTCCTATCGAGCAACTCAATTCTCCTTTCTGATTGCGACAAGTGTCTCGATCACATCAATTCAAAACTCACAAACAAAGATCAAACGAGGTACAAATATTCAATGTAAGTTTTGACACATTCGAAAATATCCTAATTTTCTGAAATAACATCAATATCAAACTCCCAACAAAACACACAAAACTCAAGGGGCGGGGTTTGACTTTCGTCTGAAATTCACCCCGCCATATAGTTTTGACCCCATCATTATGAAGCTTCCAAGAAAAGGGTCTGTATGCTTGGCCTGAATTGCCCCATACATGTTGAAACGAAAAATGAATATCTGTGGAAATCTGGCGGAATAAAAATTTCAAACAGGATACGTTGGGTGAATTGGTTTGTCGTTTCACTGGTATTTTGATCGGAATTTTTAGGGCACGGTAATAACACCAATCACGCGGTTTTAAAAATCTAAACGATCCTCAGACATACCAAGCATGCTCTCCAAACATTTTGATATACGGCAGGGCATTTTCTTCGTGGTCGATGTCAAGATGGAAAGCGCTTGTTCGTGCGCACGGGAAGATCTGTATATGATATGCAAATCATCTCAGGAGTCAGTTGAATTTAGCGACCGAGCTACAAGCTCGGTCCTCTTTCATGGGCGAAGGAAGAATATACTGGGTGTTTCATGTTTTCTTGGAGTGGAAGAAGAAAGAAGCGACTGTGTTAAGGCTGGAGGTGGCGTTGGGACCCAGCATCTGTGGTTTGGGAGTTGCTTTATTGGGGTTTGATAGTATGAGGCTCTATTCGAGAGGTGGAGGATTGAGATTGAGATTGAGGATGTGATATTAGGATGTGGTCTATGGGTTTGGTCTATAGTCTACAGTTGAATGGCTGATGGTAGGTGACAACCAGTTGTTCTAATGCCAGAGTCGTCGAGCGTGTGAATCGTTCGTAATTAGATGAAAGGGTTGAAGCTAGAAAGTCAGTGAAATACATCATAGTTGCTGCTTTGATCAAGTTGAGATTTTTTGAGATCAAAAACTTGCCACATAGACCCAGATCACTTGTACAACTGATTTACATAACCAATATCTAAAGCATATCACGGATTGAAACTTCCAAATCTGCACATAGTATTAATTATAATGATGCATTTTTGACCCTTAATTCTCGATGTCCTTATATCTCTACGGACTGTCGTTGAACTGCGGTCCGAAAAGAATTTTTGATCACGTGTATTTTGTTACACAAAAATGACCCGCATCTCCAAAAGTTGAATGGCAATTACCCAAAGAGGAAATGTCAACTTCCAATTCTGGAATCCTGAGGATTTGATAAGCATCAAATGCTTTGAATTTGTCTTTGTTGCCCGTACAATATTTGTTCCTCCGATATCTTCATCTGACTGTGATAATTCGTGTATTCTTACTTGTAACGTGAAAGGGCAAGAATTTTTACCCCTCTTTTGTGATATTCCCTCATTTTTGCCTCAAAGACATTGAATTCAAGTTTTATATCCCTCACCATGATGAATACCACACAGCTTATAGGTGCAGATGGTCCCAAAGTCAATGTATATAAGAATTGGAATATCCCAGGTAAAATTCAGTGGAAAGCCACCGAATTTTCCTTCAAAGAAAGTCAGGTGGAAAGCAAATCCTCAATCTCAACTCATCCTTCATCGGCCACAACTATCAACTGTAACGAGGGAGAACCAAAACAAAAGTTCGCATTTGTCGATTTATCATCTTCCGGAACAAAAACGGATGTTAATGTACGAAAGTTCGTACGCAAGCATGTGAGGAATGATTTCCTAAGCAAAACGACTCGGAAAAGTAAAGGGGATCCGAAACTCCGTTCGAAATGTATAAAACCTTTCGTGGAACCCAAGGGAGTCATATCTGATTATCACCAACATGATGATCTTATTATTGAGGATCTCATCGGGTTTCCGACTGCACTCAGCTTGTCTCCATGGCCCATTGAGATGACGACAAGAACGCACCGGTTGCTGAGCCGATATTTTACGCATGTTAGTTCGAGAATGTATCCATTATCCAAATATCTTTCTTCCAATCCTCTACGTTCAGACGAATGGTTTCGTTTTACAATCAGCGATGCAGCAATGTTTCATGCGATATTATATGCTGGCGCAATCTATCTCTCCTTGCTTCAAGGCGGGAAGGACTCGGAAGATTCAGTTTACCACCTTGGTAAAACCTTGAAAATAGTCCAGGAAAAACTTCAGAATGGGAAACCAGCAGATGACAGCACTATTGCTGCTTTGTCCTGTGTGGCTTTGGGTGAAGTATGTTTAAATTTCGATGTCATATTTTGATATGTGATTGTTTGATGTCTACTAAACTTCCACTTAGGCAAATACAGGCCACTCAGATTTATGGCATATTCATATGCGTGGTATACAACAAATGATAAATACGCGAGGCACGATGTCGTCTCTTCCTATGATTATACAGACAAAACTTCGTCGGTAGGTGATTTGACTAAAACATAGAAAAACCTCATTCTAATTATCCTCAAGGTCTGATATCACTGGTGCAATTGAGTATGCTGCTGAACCATATCTTTACTACAAGCCACGAAATCATTCTGAAATATCAATATCTAAAATTCTACTGGTGCATAGAATCGGCACCATCAATTCTTACATTGAAATTGCACTCGCTAGATGCGGTATTCACTCAAATCTCATACGGATAATGCAATATCTAGCTATCTTCTACCAGTCCATACAGTTCGCCTCATCAAGCAGAATTCTTCTCGACCCAGCGAATTTTCTTGATGATATTTACTGGATGGAGTATGAATTGTTATCATTTCCCCTGTCTCCAGAAGGAGACCAAGAACCTATTATCGACAAAGCAACTCGTATCGGAGCTCTACTATTCATGAAGTCGATACTTGAAGAATACCCACATTCCTCTACTGGTCCTTCTATCCTCTTACAACAATTACAAGAATCTCTGTCCACAATTGATACCGCTACAACCACTGAACAAACATGTCAATGGCTGATTTGGTTATTTACTATTGGTGCTGTTCATTCAAAGCGGGATCATATCACACGAACTTGGTTTGTGGAGCAATTGGCGGGGTTGCATATGGAACGCCTGAGAGATTTACTAGTTGGCGGGCAAGTACATGCAGAGCTACATGCAGAGAAGTTAGAAGAAGAAGACGAAGGAGAACCTCAATTATGGAGATTATTGGACCTGAGACAAGTTATTGGAGAGAGAGATCTCTTCCTACTTTGGGATGATGTTGCTCGGTGGAGACGAGAATCTTACGGTTTTGGGGAAAGGAATTGAAGATTCCGGGCTTGGTGATTTCTTGGGGCTGGGCTGGCTACTGACGGATGGTACGCTACCAAGTTACTTTAGGATACATGCATATCTGCAAACATCACCACTACTCATGTACCTCTTTGGGCAAATCAAACCGACTCAAATGATGTCGTATGACAGGGAAAATATGGAGATAGTTCGGGGAGGTAGCATATAACACGAATCAGCCCTGTCCACACTAAGAAGATTCTATGGCTTCCAAGATCCTTCTAGACTATTACCCAAACGAGTCAATTAATATAATTTAGATATCGAGAGAAACCAAATACGCAAGTCTACGTGGCGAATTTTGAACGATGGGTCGTCGTTCGCCTCAAACTTCAAAGTCAATTTCAGTTCCGCGGTTTGTGGTTTATGGTGGAGAATTTTGTATGTATGTAGGGACATAGCTTATACATACCCGGGGTTTGCTATAGGCTATCCAATCATCTCAACTGTAGCGTTACAGTGTTACAGGCAGTTTAATGTGGGTTGCCGGTATTGATTTATCGGAAGATGCCTCAAGACTCCATATATTTTCCATCGGAGAAACACAAAGAATTGACCGATCATACGTGCCGTTCTTACCGCGTGGAAGAACATCTTTTTCAATGAGGGATTTACTGGGATACAATTTTTTGCAGTGAGATTTACATATGTGGGCTTGGAGCCGATCGTTCCGATTTCTTGCTGTGATTCGTGAGACGGAAGTGAGACGCGTCGGTAGAGATTGCTTTCCATGTTGGGTTACGCGACAGGATTGAAGGATTTATTTCGCCGTCATATGGAATGGAGGGTAATAGTAGAAGGCCCGGTTTTTTGCAGAACCAGTAGGAAATATACCTCAGTGGGTACGAATGTGCGAAGCTGGAATTAGATAGATGGATAGATGGATAGATGAATGTGTGTGTTAGTCAAATTGGAAATGGATTCGGAAACGATGGTCTAGATTTTAGAATATCGCGACAAGAAGGGTGAAGAATTACCGGATGGTACTCTACATCGTATATTTGCTTGGTCGACGCTGTCGATTGCAATTCCGCTTGCAGGCAACTCCGTTACCGCTAAATGAAGGAGTGTTCGATAATCTCTGGTTACATCCACAAGTAAGGTCTCCTGAGTAGCGAGACTTTGATGGAAAAATCCTGTTGAAGCCAACTTCATGATGTAAAAGCTAGGCTGCGTCGGCGATATTTGCATCAATTCCTTATTTCGGCCCAAGGCTAGAGAATGTTGATAAACTACTCTCGCTGCCACGGCCACTGCACTGGCACTGGCACATCAACGGTACCGACGGTGCAGGTGTTCGAACTTTATTCTCTGTTTCGGTGCTGCTACTAGGATCTCACTCTGATCACTTCGCACGTAGGCAACAAGCCAAACTCTGAATTGGAGAATGAAGGTGTCATCAATGATAACATTGGTGTTGGCCTGATATTCCGTAATGGACAATTGGGTCGAAAGTCGATTTTTAGACCATCATGGTTCTTCTCGTTGATGCCAGCTGGACTTGAAATGGGCATGGCATGAGAGGAGGAGAATTTTGTTGCGATGGTGTTAGGTCTTTTGATAAGTGCAATTTTTTCTGAGATAGCCCGGCTCTGTTTTTTCGTTCTTGGTGGTTATTGGGTGCTGATTTAAAGTATTAGGTATCAAGTAGTATGTGCGGAGAGCAACATACTTCGTCCTTTCTTTCCCTAAAGTTTTATCTCAACAAGGTCTTCCCTCTGAGATCTACAAGCTCATGGGTGCTGGTGTATACTATGTACGGAGAGGAATATACACTGTACTAGTCGAAATGCCTTCTCTACGTGTACTTGCATTCGATTATTTTCGGCTCTGCAGATATACCTTTGGCCTAAACTATCGCGGACTAGATAAGAGGGAGGAATACATACTGTACTTGCAAACTTTAAACCTCCTCCTGCTGGCACCATGAGGTTGGGGGATCGCCAAAGCCAACTCATATTCAGCTCTACCCTTGGACTCAGTTTGCGTGCGAGACTCACCCCGCGCCTTTGGATTAAGCTTGACGTCGATCCTCCCAAGTACTATCTCATCTTTTCTATTTTTATTTCATAATGCGGAGAATTAAGCTCATGGGTATACTTGGCATCGACTTGGCTTAAAACGGTGTCGATTTAATCATGCATGTTGATATTGTTGTTGACGTCAACATTACGTTTCTTCTTTTGGGATACACGTCAGTAGCGTTTTTTTTTCTCGCTACGTTAGGAATTTGACAGCTTATCCAAATCCGGCGGGTCAACATATCACCTCTATTTTAGTGTTGATTTGGTCTTCCTCCTTCTTAGAGTCTTTTCGGTCTACCGTATAGTAGAGGAAATCGATAGTATTCTGATTCGTTTGGATTTTTGAGGCACTAGGTAATCTGCAGGTAGGAGAACGACTTACTCAGATCTGTACTCTTTCTTAGCTCTGCGAACGGGATTTTATCTTCATTGTCCTATTAGTTTGAATATTTTCCTGATTACCTTGTAGTTGAATGGTCAAACTGATGGGTTAGGTGACTTATACAGTTGTGGTAAAGATCGCTAGTTTAGAGCCTGCTC
Organism: Botrytis galanthina; assembly: GCA_004916875.1. Taxonomy (NCBI): domain Eukaryota; kingdom Fungi; phylum Ascomycota; class Leotiomycetes; order Helotiales; family Sclerotiniaceae; genus Botrytis; species Botrytis galanthina. The sequence goes on from PQXL01000258.1 coordinate 36,607, forward strand.
GTTGTTAATAAGCAAGAAATGTCCGATGACATCTGACATCTGGACTAGTTTAGTTGCATTTGACAACTTGGCTCTAGTAGATCTGGGTTTCACACGATTGATTGGTCATTCAATCTTAACCAAAGAGGTAATGATGTGGTGTACATCCGGGGAAGTTATATCATATACCGGGATATATAGACTAAAGAGTATTCTATAAATCAAGAAACACTTATATAGGTGATGATTAGGATTGGGTTAGAATATGATCTTGGTATGCTATTAGGCTTTAAATGGCGCTTGCGACTCTGGGAACATAGTCTTGTCAAAGTAGCACTTGTAATGAAATCGTTATCCTTCACGTCTACAACAAGTATATCTGTGCCCGGAAACCCAGGATTATCTATTGCGCCATCTGCGCTAGAAAATAATAAACTTTCTATTCTTGAAATGACCGACGAGAGAAACCTATCATGTAATAGATGGGAGCATATTGACATCTGCCGTTTGAAGATAGAGCGACTTGTTCTGACGAGTAGAATGTAGGTGTCATAGTCGCTCTTCCCATATTGATCTATTGAAATTTCAGATATGAGTGTGATCACAACTGTCCTCATAGATTATACGCGTCATTTCGTGGTTGTCTAGAGTTAGGTTTGTGGCATATCTACATCATCCACATACCCGGATAGTAAAGTTGGATATGGGAGAATAATTCTGGTAACGAAGTAGGAGCCAAAGGTAGACTTAGTATTCTTTGCCTTCATTCACATTTGCAATCGAGAGCTTTGTATTCATGTCATTATTCTGAGTGGGTTTAGAATAGAACACTGTGTGTCTTTTTTCTACGCTCTTGAATCTGTACTGCCTGTCTAGATGTATCTGTGGATGATTTGCTCCAAAAGTTGAAGGAATGAGTTTGTTACACATCTCTGTGTGCCGCAATTCCAAAGGTCGCGGTAGTGTTGCACAGTAAAGGAGATGGAGGGGAGTATTAACATACATTGCCATCTATAGGTGTGGTATGCTTAATTGACTTAGATAGATACTCTACATATCTTTCCTTGACCATTACAGACGATGAAAATAAAATGGTATGTTGAAATCTTCATTACATTACCTTCCACGTGTTCAATATTTCATGGTTGTCCACTGGTCGTCAACTCCATTGCACATCGTGCCAGGTTGGAAGGATATCATGCTGCATGTCTCTTCTGATTCGTGTGTCAAAAGAAATGGTTGAGAAGATTTCTATTATATGTCTCTTGTTGACCATTCGTTTTGATAACTCCCTGTTGCATATTTCTTCCCAACTATTTTCCAAAAACAACATTTTCTTCCTCGAAATGGGAAGATGTATGTAACGGAAAATTGGGATATCTTCCTGTTGCATATCTGCTTTCAATGGTCTGTCACAGAAACAACTTGCGGTTGCATTCGTTACACATCTCATCTTGATTATACGTCAAAGGTATCGTCCAAAGGCTGAGCGACATGACAGGAGGAACAGTACTTCACAATTCCCAATATACAACGCGGCTCTTCAACAACACTTATCTATCTGGTGTAGCTTATCAAACACCCCCTCATCTTGTATATCCAGCTTAATACGAACATGAAATTTAGTGTTTATATCCGCTCTTCACTTTATAAATTGCATTCAGTTGACTAGCTGACAACTTTTTTATCTTTACAGTATACTTATATGTGCGTGTATGAGTGATAAGAAGCAATGTTTCTTCTGTGTACAAGTTAGATACAAGTCTATCAATATAACGCGATTCTTTCAACCAATCTCAATACCATTCGACTTGATTTACCTACCTGAATGTTAAAATATACACATCTTGAGTGTATATTTATCTTTTTATGCGAATCAGTCTTAGATAGATCGTTACATCAATATCACTCTTAAATCTCTCTATTTTGTAGACTACGAGCCGATGTACCTCTTGAATTCATCTCATCTTGCTTGAACTCTTTTAACCTAGCTTCTAGCAAATATGTTTCTTTGTACATCGCACTCAATATGGGCATACACAGTTCCCCATTCATCGTGGCGCTCCCCCATCTCTTTTTAGCCTCCTTGTGTCTAGTGTAATCCACTGAACAGATATCCGACATTGGTATCAGAAGTTTCCTTTGATTTAGCTATCAAAGTTGACATGGTAAGATTTCATGCAAACGTATGGTTTTCTTTTCTGTATATCTGAAATCAATTCATCAACCATAACAGCGTGTATAGTCATAGGATTAAATCCTGGGTATGAGAGCTACATAAAGCAGATACAACTTCTTCCACGATTGTATTCACTCTAGCCGACTTAATTCTCGATCTTACCCATGGTAGTTGGCAAAGTCAACATTTAGTACGATTACTTGGGCATGTTGAAGCTGGCAAGAGTAATTCGCGAAAATAAGAGTAGAGGTAGGGATAGGAAAAGTTGGGTCCTCTCGCATGTCAATGTGAATTAAGAATTTTCAATTTGGTATCATTTTACATCTATCTGCATGCTACCGATGACGCTATTCTAATCCCAATCTCCCCTTTTCCTCAACAGCTGGTGCCTGGACAGTTTTTATGCCATCAGCTATTGCTCTCTCTTTGGCAATTTCTTGTTCGCCTTTCGAGCGTCCGCTGCGCTGCTCTTCCCTCCCGCTCTCCATTCACGCCGTATCTCCCTCTCCTCATCCGTATCATTATCCTCTCCATCTTCGTCTTGATCTCCTGCATCTTGTGCTCCTAGGCTATCCTGTCCGTCTTCTCCTTGTTCCTCTGGCGCTTCATCTGACACTGCTTCTCTGCCTCCATCATCATCTCCATCATCATCGTCATCTTTCTCATTTTCCCCTTCTTCCTCCCAATCCGTTTCACTCTCCGGCATCTCAACTTGCCTGGGGTTCGGATGATTTCCTACCCACTCTCTCAAATATTCCTCCACATGTCTTACAAAGAACATTCGACCGTCAGACTGGTGTCTAGGCAGAAATCCCTCATTCATCTTCTTGACGAGAAACTTTCTACTAGTTCTACTGTCCTTCCAATATCTCCCCTCATCGTGTCTTTCTTGGAGTAAATGCTGGAGATGACTCTTCTCTACTTGCGTCCACATTCTAGCCGGCTTTATGTGTGGCATGTTGAGAATTGTTATGGAGTTATCTTACTGTGATTTTACGACTGATTGAATAATTAGATGATGAGATGATGAACTTTTGCAGCGATAATGATGTGGTTGAAGTACTGATGACAGGATAAAGACAACTATAGGAATAAGCTGGAAAACGTGATGGCTTACTAGATGACAGTGAATAGTTCTCTATTCATTACAAAACCACAGTGTGTATACTTTGGACCATAGTACCGCGATTCTTTGATTGATTTCGGGCAATGTGTAATGAATGATACTTTGTGCCCCCCGCCCCCCCATTTTTGAATGTTGAAGAATTGAGTCGATTCTCGATTTTCTCTTTATCACACAATATTCTTGGTGTAGATTGATCAAAAAAGTGATTGGAACAAGGCCATGAGAAGAAACATTGAAGAATGGTGTCGGTGAGAGAAAAGTCGAACTTTCCTTTCCTGTGGATGGTCTTTATCTTTCGAACGAGATTGACCATTCTAATGCTTGATGGAACATTACAGCTCTTGGTTCAGCTCACTCCTCGAACTACTCGGCTCATACTAAGAATGAAACTTGGAAATCTAGTCAAGCGACTTTGAGCCTCCGCTTGCTCCATTACCCAATCTCATACATTTCCCTCCTTTCCAAATCTTTCATAAGAAACACTGAAGAATTCTCTTGCGAACGTAACTTTGCTGAAAACGTCTTTCTTATGATGGCAACGAGACAGGAGCGCTATATTTCATAGCGTTGTTAAACTTCGATGGTGTATCTCGAGAAATTATCACTCCTGGAGTGAGCCTGTAGAATCTTTCTAGTAGTGCGACGACAATGAAATTTCCCGAAACGGATGCTCTAGCTATCCCCAGGTTCCTCCCATGTTCTACTTTCAAACCGAGATTTGTTTAGGACAGGAGTCTCCGGACGTGAAGCAAGGTGGAAATTTATAGAGACAAGACAGAAATGTATCGTATCACCGGATATTGCCATTAACAAAAAAAGATCACTGCTTCTAAAATTACTGTACGATCACAACGTTGTCATCAAAAGTATCCTTGAGCGTTACTGTCACTGCTGTTATCTGTTTATGTAACCCTTATTTCGAGCCGCAAGTCTCCTATTTGCCATCGTTTAGGTACAATCAACGTGGTACAGAACGATCTATCAACACTGACATTTTCGGAAACGAAGCCATTATAGAATATCTTAATGACGATTCTGCATTCAGAAAGGAGCACCATCCAAGTATTGATACAATGAGGAACGAGCAACCCTTGAGCATTTCAATAAAGGTCCGATCCAAAAGAGATGAGTAGTCACGAACCAAAGTAACAATAGTGATGATCTAGAGCTTGTAACTAGCGAGATTCTTCGCTTTAGAGCCTCTCCCCGAATCGAAAATTTGTGTGATATTTATACAAATATCACATATTCATCTTGTCTTCTCTTCTGCATCTTCCACGATACTAGCACGAAAGTATATCGATTCGAGCGAGTAAATCAAAATCCACGTCTCCGTTAGAAGCTTCACCTATAATTTCAGCATACCCTTTCCTGCATGCATAGGTACTACCCTGAAATTCTCCCGCATAAGGATAACCTTTACCCCAACCACCCACCCACCCACCAAACCATAAAGAATCATATTTATTCCCATAGAAAACTCTCGCATCAACTTCATTCATTCCGATCCCAACCAACCATTTTGCACTTCCAAAACTTTCCCATCTATCAAATCCCAAATCCCAAATCATAGCCCGTACATCTAATCAATCATCCCATCTCGGCTAACCAAACAACCCCTTCATTTCATCCACCATTTCTTAACATGTACCCCACCTACCACACCCCAAATTTCTCCAAGAAAAAAAAAACAAAAAAACAAAACAAAAGATCACTCCCTGATTTCCTCACCTCACAGCTAGAAAAATCCCAACCAAAATATTTACACGACAAAAACAAAAAGCTGATTAATGGAGAGGAGGTATTGAACCACACCCGATTTGAACGGATAACCTTTCGATCTGGAGTCGAACGCGCTACCGTTGCGCCAGCGGTCCTTAATCATGTGACTGTTAAAAGTAACGTTTTAGTTTAGGTATATATTGCTAGATTTTGTGGGGGGCTTCACTGATTTTATGCTTCAACGTCTCGATTTTGTATTCCGCGGTGGGTGAAGGGAATACTTTGTAAGCAAATACATGATCGATTGAATAAAACTATTGGATAGAAATAAAACGTCATGGAATGAGGAAATACTAGACAGAGAGGTAATATAAGCGCTCCTCGAAGAACTGTGAGCTCGCTGGAGGATTGGTTTAATCAACGTCAGATCGAGTTCTGTCGTTTCGTTCATATTTGCAGATACATAACATAGAGTGAATTCACAAGACATGCAAAACAGCCAGTACATATAATCAATACCGAGGTATAAAATAGATATTTTCAAAAGGTTCAGTGTTGCGCTGCCAGAGCGAATGGTTGTGGTTGAGAGAAACCAAATTGATCTTATCCATCCTACTCAGTCTCGACACACACATCCGCGTCGCAGTTCTCGCTATCTTCCATGAAAATACCACCAAAGATTAATCCCTCATTGATACCACTTTCCTGGAATCCATTCTTGGAAATATCTGCACCAGCGGCAAAATCGGTTGGCTTCTTTAATAAACCGAAGTGATATTGACCTTGTCCAGATATATCGTTGGTTAAAGCTTCAGTCACTGATTCAAGAGCCTTGGAAGAGGTAGAGTAAAATACTTGAGTTGTACTGATTCAAGGTTAGCTGGAGATATTTATTGGAAACAAGAGAGGAAAACAAACTTGGCGGTAAAATCCAATTTCAACCCAAAATTGTGCCATCCATCGGTAAAAGCAGTGGTAAAAAGCTCGGTTGCTCCCTCATTCACATTTCCGACAACTCTCAAAACATTTGAATCTGTGTTGTTTGTGTCCAAAATTGTACCTGTCTTCAACACAAATTGATTGGTGCTGAAATCTGCACTTTCGAGGAAGGCAATTTGATACTCATGGCTGAGATTCAAGGGACGAGAGGCATCCTTCATGATGGAGAAATGAAGAGTTTTGATGCCTGTGGTGGAAGCATCAGTGCCATTGTTGGATAATGGCATCAATTCAGCACGACGGAATCCAACTTGTACGTTGGTTGAGGAGGGAGCAAAAATGGAGGCATCGGAGAGGGTAACTTCGAAGGGTATAGTTGAGTTTCCATCATACTGAGAAATTGTTAGGCGTGTAACCAGTATAGCACACAAGATGGCTTACCAAAGAAGTAGGGATATCAGTTGGGATGTTGATGATTTGGCTCCATGTGAGATCTGGAAATGTTAGAAGAAGTAGTGTACAGGAAGAAATCAAACCTACTTGCACCAAAGTTATAACTGGGGTTGTAGAGACTTGTATTGGAGTTATCAAATGCAGTTGGTGTGGTGCCTACTGGCACACGCCCTTCAAATTGAAGTGGACAATCTTGCGCCTGTGCTACAGAAGCGAGAGTCAACAATGACAATCCGAGAAATGAGTGAAGCGACATGATTGATAGAGAAGTTTGGAATGAATGTAATGAGAAAGGAATGTATTGATATTTGTTAACGTGTTAAAAAGAATGGAATTGACAAAAAAGTCACACAGTGATACTTTGGATGAAAGGGTACACGGTCCGAGTAGCCCATTCATATAGGTATATATATACATATATAGTCGGTCTACTCTACGACTCCGCGAAACTCCTCATCTCATCTATTATGGTTCAATTCCATAAGACTTCGCCAAAGATGTTGAATTTACCTTACTATTATAATTTCCTCAAATAGATTATAGCCTGATAGACGAAGCAATAGAGATCCTTCATTTTTTGGAACGCATAACATGAAAGCGCGAATTGACACAAGAAGAGCAATAAGAAATGCTTCCCAAGCACCAACCATGGCAATTGCGGTGAAAATAATGGGTATATGCCGGTTTATAAATTGAGAATCCGGATCCCAAGAGACAAGCCTGTTTCAGCAAAACTCTAATTTGACTTGTAATTTCGGATGGTTCGGTTCCTGGTAAATTTGCGCAGTCTTTCATTACAGTTTGGAGAATGTTTCAGTCTTTCAGACTGCAGAAAGTATTCCAGCGGGAATGAACTTTAATTCAAGAGCTGAAGATATGGAACTCTTCTAGAACTACTATGAGGAGTGCAACAAACGGATGATTGGATTCCAAAGGGTTCACGGTCTGCAGATCCAGGCCTGCTGTGAATATTATCATTTAGGAGAAATCAAACAAATAAGGAAGGAGTAGTAAATTGCCATGTTGCATTCAAGGACCAACATATGAGCTTCCGAAGCACTTTATAATTACGTTGTATCATAAGTAGAGCTGCTGAAATTGTTGTACAGAAAGATAGATGGCACCGAACCGGAAGTCGGTGTATCTAATAATCCGAATCGTGGGGTAATTATTAGCTTTCCATTACGTACCTAGTGGCGGGAGCTGCCTTTCGAGCTCTCAAAGTTTCCTTCATTTACGAGTAAAACCTACCGGGTACATCAAACAAACCAATATCTAGAATTCTGAGCGACTCAAAACCACCAAGTCAAGATGGCCGAAGCAATAGATAATCCAGATGTTCCCTCGAACAAGAAGGCTTTCATTCCCTTAGGTGCCGCCTCCCTCCTTTCTCTTCTCCCTCCTCCCAAGCTAACCAGATGTCTCCCATAGAAAACAATCCCGAAGTAATGTCCTCTCTCCTCCACAAACTCGGTCTCTCCACTACACTTTCTTTCCACGACGTATTTTCCATCGAAGATCCCTCTCTCCTCTCCTTTATCCCTCGTCCCGCACTCGCCCTCTTACTCGTTTTCCCCGTGTCGAAAAGTTACGAGGCATTCCGCTATTCAGAGGATAAAGAACGTGAAGATTATCAAGGAAAGGGGGAGAATGAACCAGTTATTTGGTATAAACAGACTATCAGGAATGCGTGTGGATTGATTGGCCTTTTGCATGCTGTGAGCAATGGTGCTTCGAGGGGTTTTGTCGGTATGCTTTATCTCTCCCTCTCGCTCTTCCTGTATCGGTCAAAAGTACATGTCTGACATAATTTTTCTCTTTTGCAGAGCAAGACTCTCCTCTCGACAAACTAATTAAAGATGCCATTCCTCTCGCCGCAATCGATCGCGCAGATCTCCTCTACAATTCCCAAGCCCTCGAATCCGCTCATCAAAACGCCGCAACACAAGGCCAATCCTCTACACCTGATGCCGAAGATGACATCGATTTACACTACGTATGTTTCGTCAAAGATGAGAAGAACAATCTCTGGGAAATGGATGGAAGGAGAAGAGGCCCACTTGAGTTGGGATCGTTGGGAGAAGATGAAGACGTTCTAAGTGAAAAGGCGTTGGATTGGGGTGTAAGGAAATTTCTGAAGAGAGAAGAGGAAAACGGTGCGGAATTGAGGTTCAGCTTGATTGCGTTGGCACCAAGTCTTGACTAGGATGAGTTGGTTACGATTATGATTATCATGAAATATTTGGAAGGGACCGGAAGAAAATATTGGCGTTGCATTACATCGAATGGTCAGTCATAGAACAGCTGCATCTGGGTGTCAAAACCTTACATGCATTTTGAACGCGACCCAAAAGTTTTGACTTTAGATACCATGATATGTCTAGATTTTTAACGCGATGGCTTTATCCATGGACTAAATTCCTCATCCAACTCCTATTGACGCACATGGTGTCTCGAAATCTTCTAACTCCAAAGCCATGCCATGTAGTCTAAGCAATCAAGCCCCTTCAATCATGATATCTCGTAGATGTAGGGGTTTTATGACCAAGAAATGCTACGAATCGTTAGTAAATGTACCAAAACCAGGGGAAGATCCAGAACTTACTAAAGCATAATTCCGGCTCCCGTTGCCATAGCCATGAATTGTTTCAGCGTCTTCGTCAATTCTAGACCCCTATCCTTTCCAGTCTCCAATAATTCCGGAATAACAGCTACAGTTCCCACATACAAAAATGTTCCAGCTGTAAATGGCAACAACATATCACCCCACTCTAAACTTGTACCCATGAGACCGTCAAACCTGCCAATACCGCCTTCTTCTGTGCTTGAACCATATTCTTGGATCATGATGCCGATGACCGTGCCGAGGAGAGCTCCAAGTGCGGTTACGAATTGTGCCCCCATTGCTGCACGTTTGGAAAAACCGGATTGGATTAGGAGAGCGAAATCACCGACTTCGTGGGGAATCTCGTGAAAGAATACTGCGACTGTAGTTGTTGCCCCGATTGTTGGAGATGCATAGAAGGAAGAGGACATGGCGAGACCGTCGGTAATGTTGTGAGTGAAATCAGCGCTGTCAGATAATTAGCAGTGGCCTCCTCATCTTCTTCTGCGAAGACACATACATGAGATTAAGATATCCAGCAAGCTTCACACTAGAGTTGATCTCCTTTTCAGTCTTCTCAACCTCAACAATTGACTTTCCGCTATCCTTCTTTCTTGATCTAGTACTTCTGGCAGGTGTATCATCCAAATTGCTCGAAATAGCAGAAGTTTCCTTTTCGCTCTCATGACTATGACTATGCGAGTGTTCATGGCCTTGTCCACCAGTAGCAATTCTTAGTCCTTTATCCATAGCAACAAATGTAACGAATCCAACCATAATCGCGACTCCCAACAATAAATTGCGATTTGGTTCAACCAACACGAAGCGCACATTCTCATGGGCGTCCTCGCCGAGGAAAATTTCGGGAAGAAGATGGAACAATGTATCACCCAAAAGACCACCAACTGCAAATGCTACCATTACGGAAAGAGAAGAAGGGTCGATATTTGGTGGACATAATGCGAGGAGAAAATTGGGGGGTCCAGAGATGTAAAGGGTTGCTAGAAGCGCATTAACAGCGGGGGTGGAAGGGAAAAGAACTGCGAATATGCGGGAAGTAAGAGTCGAGGTAATTTGAGACGTGACTTGTTTGTATGCGTTGAGATCTTGCACAAGAGGACATTGCTATCGAGTAAAGTTGGTTAGATGGGGCTCAGGAAGATTGTCGTGAGAACTTACTTGGAGCTGTTCCTCTATTTCAGGCAAGCTCATGCTCGCCACAGATGTAGCATGGCCTTGAGCATATACGCATACAATTGCAATTGAAAGCAAAAGAGCAACACGACGAGGACTAAAGAACGACATTTTGAATTGGAAAAATGTATGTTGGGAGGAAAGGAAAGAAAGAGGGACAGCTGAGCTTTGACGGAGAGATTATCAGATTATCAGTATGTAACGATATCGGATGGCGTTTAGCGAGGTGGAGACTATTCTTTTAAGCCTTACAGGGTCTCTCGGCCACGAGGGGGCAGTGGATTTACTTAGGTGTTAGTGCATTATGATGTCAAGCATCATCTTTATTAAATTCGTTACAGAATTTGAAAAGGGGCAGACAATAATAATCTTGAGATTTCTTGGATCTACTCATCGGCAAGACTGTATTCTTGAGTTGATTTTCCATCGATGAAAATAAGATGTGTCATTCATTGCCAGTCAGCCACATCCAGCCAAATAGAGATCTGTCATCTCTGATTCACTAGCAGGGCGATGATCCTTCAGCAGTTGCAAGTGCAGTGTCAAGGTCAAGCAAGACTGTGCATACTTCCCTGAGCTTGAACGTCATCTTTTTGAAAGAAAATAAGAAATAAGTTTCCAACGCCATTTGAAGGAGCTGACGATAGTATAATTGAGAGCTCTTCGAGAATCAATCGGTGCTTCGGTTTTCCTTAGGCCATGAGTTATTATTGTGAAGCTGGATTCACAACGCGCTCCTGCTTTCTTTTGATGATGTGCACGTCAAAGCAGGAAAACAGTCTTTTGGCTGCAAGTTAATGCCTCAAGTCATTGGACGATGAAATATCTACATCTCCAAAATGACTATGAGACTTTCCTTCCAAGCAATCTGGCTCATAGAATTCTCAGACTTCAGCGGAGCAGGTTAGCAGGGAGTAACTACACAAAGCAACATTACACTTAGTCAGTCGTTTCTACTCTAAGGGTATATTGAATTTGAGAATGTTAGTGAAATGGCATCAGGTGAGATAACAAGACAATTATTGCATCTACTCTACAGGTTCTCATAATCTATTTCGTCCGATTGAGAGCCGATGGAAGGCCTATGAAGTCTCAATCTTCAAAGTAATCATCTACTCCTCCCATGTTTCCATCAGAAACCCGAACTGAGAGCCTTAACTATAGAGAATCAATATTTTCTGGTATGAGATGAGATAAAAGATTCTGATTTCATACCAAGTGGGCATTCTCGACTTGGCAAGAATAGATTAGAGATCATCACTGTCTGGTTGTTTTTCGAACAACCACTGTCCATTGCCCGAAATTACCAGTCTGTATAGTATGGAATTTCCAGCTCCATCTAGTTGACGGGTTTCCGAGATGAGGTGAAATAAGTAGCTATTCTATGCTATTTAACCCTCTCACCTGGCTGGTTTCGACGAGAGACCTTTGAAGTCTAGTTGTTCGACGAGTAACCTACTATTCTTAACAGGCTTTGGCCAGATGATGCAAAGACAATGTTTCGGAGTTGTCTACTCATTCTGATCCTGAGATAGATGATTGTTTGAGAGGAATCTGGACATCCGAGATTCCCAGTCTGGTGTCTTTAAGATCAGAAATCTATCTTAACTCTAAACGACAGACGATTTCGGCTCTATACCGTCTGATGTGAATACAATGTATGATTATTCATCTAGCTAAATGCAGATGCCGGGGCGACTTCCATCCCCGGTACAGAGCGTTTAAGTATAGATCTAAACGGAAGCCTGTAGGTATGAGTCTCGTGGCATTCTTCTTCATGCAAGCAGATGTTGTGAAAATCATGCTGTTCGGCGAGTTATCGTGCAGAACCTCGTATTTATTACCAACAGCGCAATCTATGGACACAGCAGAAGCTGCGCCGACAATGCCTACGAGATTCGATTATTTCAGGCCTCTCATTTCATCGAGTGATGGTAATACATGTGCGGGCTGCCGGTTCTAAGCCTCTGCCAATGTCGATGTATCTCCAATCGCTTGTGGGACTCGGGAACGTTGTACAGACTCCAAATACCTTCTTATTATGATTGTCTTTGCTCGTCATGGCAAGCTTTGAAATTTATCAGAGAATTGTTTTGAAATCTTGTTGATACCTAGGCTAGAACATGTCACTTCTTTTATATATTCTTACAACGGAGCTTGGATTAATAGGGGCACATCCTATATTTAGTTCGAATTCCAGTGTGGTTAATTCTACAGCCTTACAGATTGAGGTTGCTCCGGGTTGGGTATCTGGCCCAAATGGCCGAGGCACCTGGAGCATCTTGTATGGATGTGTCTGTACGTTGATCGCATGCGTTTATACCGCAATTCACCTGAATATTCCACCTGATGGAGAAAGTAAATTTGCCGGCTATATAATGAAAGTGAAGTGGATACTGATCGCGTTATTCGCGGCAGAAATTGTGGTATACACTGCCTTTGAACAATACTACCTTGGCGATAAATTCTTGAAGAATCTACTCTCCAGGGAACAAGCAAAGGTAAATTGCTACACCTCCTCTAATTGTTAACTAAATTATTAACAATACCCAGGATAGATCGAAAGATAGCTCCACAAAGCCAGCCAACTCGGATTTCGATAGGGTGTATGCATACTATGTGATGATGGGAGGATTTGCTGCAGACGTGAGCGATCTTCATAACGTTATTAAAAGAGTAACTTTTACTCCCGATGGAATTCTCTTCCTGTCGGAACTGGGTCGAACTCCTCGTGTCGAGAAGGGAGAAATCGAGGACAAAAGCAAATCGGATCACATCGGCAAAATTCTAGTCTGTCTGCAGGTAGCCTGGAGCATCGGTCAAGCAGTAGAAAGAAAACTCGCAGGGTATCCAACCACCATGCTCGAAGTGCACACGATAGTCCATGTCGTGTGCGCACTCTCGTTATACGCACTCTGGTACAAAAAGTCCTTGGATGTCGCTATACCAACGATTCTGAGCTTCAAGGGGTCGGATGAGAAGTACCTGGCATTATGTTGCAGCTAGGAGCTGAGGCAGGAGATCACTCTCTTGGCTTGCACCCTCCTAAGAGATGGATCACAGGTGTAGCCCCGGAAAAGCATTGTGGCTTCAAAGTTCAGTCATGCTCATCGAGTGCGGATGCACTGCTAGATGTCGGCTTCAGCGAACCGACAATGATTATGTACCCCGAAACAAATCCTTCATCGAAAGTCCAATCGACTATCAGCATGAGAGACGTGGATTGTGTAGCAAATTCTAAGGATGTTGACTTGAATGATATATTTAGAGCCAAGGACTCTGTCGAAGTTGTGAAACGAGTCGATAGGTCAAAGGAAGTTCTCAATGATCGACCTGTCCCCTGCGCCGCTGAGAGTTCTCCCATAATGTATGTACCGGCTATTGATACAGAAGAAATCGTCTGTACATTGACAACAGGCGAATCACTAGCAACGGGATGTGGTCCTGGACTGGATGATAGATCTGATAAAGAGACCCATCGGACGAGATACGACAGCCGATCCATCACTGTATCACTTACGTCTAAAGATGTTAGAAGACTCAGTTTGGCAGGAGCATACATGTCGGAAATGAAACTCACACCAAAGAAGAGAGCTTCAGCCAAAAAAAAGAAGAAGGCGCAACCCTTGTTCAATGAGCTAGTGGAAGATACTTCCTTGGGAATCTATAAATACGCTACATGTGGCATAGAACCACTGTTGTCATTAAGAGCTGAAAACTTTCGGGGGAAGTTTTTCAACGATATACCATACGATGCAACATATCTCTCCGCAGCAATAGCGTTGGTTCCTATGGTGTATGGATGCGCTCATCTTGGAGCGCTTTCCATCATATTTCCGACCGCGATTGAGCGTTTGCTATGGAAGATATCATGCTACTACTTGATTGCTGTAGCATCCAGCTTTGGATTATGGGCCCTTATCAAATATTTTGATGCCCTCATTAGTCGTGCTCTTAAATCGCGAGCTACTTTTGTCGAGAGGTTGGAAGCACGAATAAAGAATTTTCCATACAGAACAGATGGCAAAACTCGGTCTTTAATTGACGGAACCTTTTCATTACTTCATTATAGCAAACTGATCCTACTGTATCTTGGCATTTCAGCCTACGCTGTTGCTCGAATGTATCTGGTGGTTGAGTCTTTCATTTCGTTACGTCATGTGCCAATTGGAGTTTACCAGACTCCTGAGCTTAACGTCATGGGAAACATTCCGCATCTTTAGGGTGTTACACGTTTCTTTTAGTGTTAGTATTCAGTAGATCTGTTGAGGTTTTTCCTATGCTTTCATAGTTTAGTTAGATGATTCACATTGTGGCTTTACAGTACCATATTATTCCACAAGTTTGGTTTCTTGAACATTCCAAACAGTCAATACTGCTTCCACTAGATTGCTTTTGATTTAGTCAACTAATTGATAAACAGCCTTATACTAAAATGATTCTGACGAGAAAGGTTTCTCTTGTCTGATTTTGTGGTGAATGAGCTGATTGCAGTATAATACATGAAATGAAAGATCTCAATATACCCCAAGTACCTTGCCGAAATAACCGTTCATGCATGGAAGAGAAAGATCAGAGGGCTTTAGCAAAAAGATTATTTCTAAAAAGACTCACCTTGAGTCTACTACAAAAGAAGCTTAAGAACATTGTAGATAAGTGGTTACTCATGAATACAAAGCTTTCATCATGGTACTTTCAAGTGCTTATCCAGATTTATGTATGTACCTATGTATGATGAAACATTGAGATAATTGCCAAGCAACATATATCCAAAACGATTCCTAGTGACAAGTATTTAGAAGCCTATTGGAAAGGACAGAATATACTAAGAAGCTTTGAGATTTATATTTTGAAGAAAGATGGTCTATTGATCATTATATGAAGATGAAAAATACCTGGATCATGCCAACAATCAAATAAATCTTTGTTCATTTGTTCTCGGCTTTTTCTAGACGCAACTTGAAACATGTATGATATGGAGTTAATCAAACAAATTAAAAGAACAAGCAATATGATCTTGACATCAAGAGATGATAAGCTCTATCCCTTCAACTTATGATAAATCAAAACTACAATCGCCTGTTTGAAAAGAGACGATAATTTTGATATTAAAATCTCTTTTTGAAGAAGCCAGTGATATCTCCCATTATTCTAAGATGAGGGTATCTCATTGCAGAGGACTCCTAGGAAACACAAGAAGCTTAGAAGTTGTAAAGAGTAGACAAGAGCTCCCAGTCTTTCACCTATCGATAATGAAGCATTCACCCTTTGTGTTTGTAATCAGAATAGAATCAAAGCAAGTAATGAAAATGGAAATAAGAGAACGACCTCTCTTAACCCCCTTTATAACTGTGAAGGAAACCGAAGATTTGGGAAAAGAAGTGGATGACTGGCAAAGCATAGATGTCACTTCTCTGTATTCTCATTTCGTTCTTTGAACACTCTGAATTCAGATGGTACTTCAACCATGCCCATCCCAGATAGATAGCTCTACAAGCCGATTCCATACTCTCAAGCTGACATCCATATCTCGTCCATTGAAACGACTGAATACGGCGTCACGATTGTCCCGAGATTCAGAGAATGAATCCGCCGAGAAGACTGAGACCCGAGGACAAAAAGGTGTTGCGCAACGTTCTTCGAAAGTGCAAAACAGAAGATAAAGAGTGGGATAACCCTCGCTTATTGATGGATCTATTCAAAGCTGCTCTTATAGAGGCAGGAAAGTATATCCACACATGGACAGCAGAAGAGGTTGGGAGAGAACTTAATGACTGGGGAAAGGCTTATCGATTAAGATGGGGAGTGGCGCGTGACGAGCGGAGGAGACGATTCGAAGCACGCGGCCAAGTTATGCCGGACCCCAAGAGCGATAGCGAAGAAGAAGAGGCAGAAGAAAACGAGGGATAAACATCGATCCCTCAGCATAAGCTAGTTCTGGACTTTTTATCTTTTTCTCGTGCACACGAGGTTAACGGGATGATCGCAAAATGAATAGACGGGGATAGCATTTTGCGCAAATCTAGTAATGGAATAAACTTTCCAATTACTTCAGAGTAGACCCCAGAGTACAAACTACCCCTTCATTAGCCGAGATGTTGTCATACTAACTTGCCGTACCATTAATTGCAATGTGATCTTCTCTCTGAGTAACAGAAAACAATCAGTTTGTGACACTATGATCATTACATGGGAACACTGAGAAAAGTTTCACAAAAAATAGAAGGGCTTGGGATGAGATGGACATGAATACTTAACTTATTCCAGATATCAACAGGCGCAATAGAAGTAACATTGGAGATGAGACGTCAAGTACCAAAGCCAGAACTAAACAGAGAAGGAAAATCGTCGCAATGCTCCGGGTGAATATGATCCAATGTATGCACTCCTGCTGCAACAAAACATTTTCAAATCAATACGCGTGAAGGAGATACGAAGAGTAAGTTGTTATGGTTATGACCTTTGACCTACTGTTACTTATTCATGGCTATCATTCCGCCCTTTTTCCTTTGCTGATAGGTAGATAGTGACCTGTCCAATGCATACATGTAGAAGACAATTGTAGAAAACACTGGCTATGAGTAGATTGGCAGTGTCTTTCAATGGTGAATAATGAGAATGAGGCCATTGTACCATGTTGACTCACTGCAACATTCACTCTGTGAAAACGACATGACTTCGTTCATAAAAGGATATCCAAGCTCCAGAAATTGGGTCAAAGAATACTTCAGCAGTGCTGCTGGCTTAGATTGACCCGAATGAAAAAAATCATGGTGATGAGATTACTGAAGCTTCCCAGGATTTGACAGGAAGAAACTAGCCCATCGCAACACAAATGGGTAAGGTTACCAACGCTTAGAAGACAGAAGCGAAAAAAAGAAAGATTGATAAGAAAGGAGCATTAATAGGGCATGAAAAGGGCGGGTTAACGAGGGATAATACAACCCAGATCAAGCTTAAGGTAGCAAATTTCTTTAAGGATAGCAACAGCTTCGGCAAAACATTCTATGTATGCGTATTTTCATAGCAATGAATATTGATAGAGACCAATAAAGGAAAGCTAAATCAAAAGGTTAACTCGGTTTACGGCGGTCATGCCATTATTCATTCTGAAGCGAATGTTCTAATGTGATAGTAGATATCCTTCGAAATCACTTGAGATTATCTAATGTTTACTTGATCATGAGAATGTATTTGCTGTGTAAAAATAATACCTCTTTCATGAGAACCTTCTTTGTAATCTTACTTCGATATACCATAGGCGTTACGCCCCCCTTTCCACTACAATGACATGAACATTACTTGTCTTATGGGGTACATTTCTCTTGTAACGTTTTAGAAATGCACATTAAGACTCATCAAGGAGGGTGAGAATATCATATAACATTCTACAGCACCAGATGATAGTCTCAAGATAATCATATTCGACTAGCTCTGTTTGCTTTTTGAAATCAAAGGTTGCATTTGAATGACTGTGCGAAGCGAGATACTTGCAAATCAACAGCCCATTGGATATCTTGTGCTGGATTTCTTAGGTTCTATTTAGTGAAATCCAAGATGTATTAAAAGGTAAATTTCTTGTTAATATAGTAATCTTATATTAATATAATAATATTTCTGGCTTTTCAATCAAAGA
>PQXL01000259.1:0-54270 GCA_004916875.1 Botrytis galanthina
GTCACCCACCCAACTACTAATCCACCGATCTGAAGCTTGTGTATGGCAGAGCGGACGGGATGCCCAATTCTCTTCAGTCTATGGTCGTATGTGACAGATGGAAGAGTTTGAGAAATTATATTTGGTTGTGGTGTTGAGGTCTACAAGGTGAGAAGATGGTGATGGAAAGGGGAATTGCAGAAAGGGATATTACCGCGGTTTAGTTGAAGATCTCAACGCTGAAAGATATAGTGTAAGATAGCAAGTCAGACTGTATCAAAGGGAGAAAGCCAATGAGAATCAGGATGGACAGCCACTTATTAGAGCAGGACGGGACTAGGGCATAAAAAGATGCTGTAATCATAGACACCCTCAGATCCAATTGAGCCCAAGGAAACCGTATAGGACTGAGGATCAACTAACACAATTGAACAAACTTGTACATAGAATTCACCAACACAGTAACACGAGCTCAAGCCTCCACCGACATAAAGAGAACGAGAGAAATTGAGATAGTAGACTATTCACATTGTATCATTGACTAGAACATGTCAGAACGGCAACCAAAATTCAGAATTGAAAAAAGTAACAACAAAGATCATACTTCAATGTTTAAACTTCAAATATGGCGGAACTGACCATGGAAATTCAAGCATAGAATAGCTAATACATACGGAAGGTTCCTAAAAGCCCCTTTCCATATGAATTGCAAGACTATCAGTGGACCAAGTTGAAAGAATGAGAGCATTCTTTAATGCTTGTCCTAATGGCTAGACGTGGAAAACTTTGTCATCTTCTGTATCTTGATCTGAAGTGCTAAGAATACAGGGCTGCTATCGAAGTGTGAAAAGAATGTTGCTATATAAATTCCAAAGACTCGCATTTTTGAATAGATAAAAATTGCAATCCACTCATCCACACCAAATTCATTCAAACAAATCCAAGAAACTAATATAAAAACCTCCTTCCGGACTTGCAACCAACGAGAGCGAGTAAGCACACAGCAAACAAGTACAACAAAGACGAAGTCATGGAAACATGGGCCATAGACCAAAAGAGAAAATCGACTTGAGATGATCAACTTCCCTGAGAAAGCTTCCCTGAGAAACTTTCCATGATATCGTAGCGATTTGGTAATTCTGCCTTCTTTGATAAGCATAGAAACCCTGTTAAGGCAGAAATAACACACAATGAATGACAACGAGTAAACAAGAACTAAGCAAAAATCTTTTGACAGCAGAAAGAATCACTTACGCAGAGTGTGAATTGAACAAAATTCACTGCTCACAGCGAACCCAGCTGGCCTACCGATTCAAACCGGATAATCTGAAATTACAACGACCAAGCTCGAAAGACAAATATGCTTGCGAAGGGCGCGCAGCGCAGTGGTATCCTCCTGAAAACTTCATGGCAGAATTCGGATCGAGTTACCAATTTAGAATTCAAGGTTAGAGATACTTATATACCACCAAATAAAGTAAAATCTCAAAGCGATGCGTAGCAATGTCAAATAAGTACCGTCTACCTACTCCACCAACCCCCTCATATGAGCTATAAGCACTCAAAACAATACAAAATCTATATCTCACCATAAAATTTTCAATCTGCAAGTATATAACGCCTCTTTCGAACCTCAATTGAAAAGCTATGATCTAGTATAGGATGAGGCCCAAGAAAAAAGCTCATGGACTCATGTGCACCCGAAGCACAGGATCAATAGAAGATAAGGATCTGGTATACCATACTATGCTATCACTCTAAGGACTTACTTACTATTCATCCGTCAAATTGTATGAATCAGAGCAATGACGAGCGAGTGAAATCAACCTCAAATAAAACGGAAATAGAACGACAACGATGGGAAAAACATGATCATCAATCCCCGACAACAAAACCGGAAGACTTTCAACATGACACCAGCTATTGGTATCAACTTGGTTGATAATTGTAAGTGCTTAGATCTATATAGTTGTATTCGTTCTTAATTATTATTATCTATAGAAAGCTAGCACTTGATGGAAAGAAGTGCTAGTGCGATGCTGGTTAATATAATGCCCTTTTTGATCACATAATCGATGTCCCAACACCGGCTAAAAGCAACAGCACCATTAAAATCTCCCCTCCTCCAGATCAGAATCCGCAACACATAGTAACTCACAATTCTACCCCTGACAACCCTACCCCCAACAAGCCTCTAGCAATTTTCAATCTCTATACAAGAACTTTTAGATCTCCGAATGTATCCACTAATCATTGAGTAGCTAGAGATAACTATAGCGAGTCTAATATAGGTATCTTTCAATGTCTCTTGTATAGATAGTACTGAAGACTGGGAGGATATTGAGCAGAGAGTGAATAACACATTTCCTAATGGAGAGCATATGATCACATGGTATTCCATCACTAAGTATGAATGGTGAGGCAGCAGTCTACTAATGACAGAAGATCATTCACTCTGGAGAATCTTTAGATGAATTATATGCAAGCCCCCGCGTAGAAGATTAGATATACAATCAATACACAGTTATAAAGTAACCTCTCATGTTATCTCTTCTAGACCATAACTGGAACAATGACAAAAATGGGAAGTATACATTTTCCATGACTTGCAGTACAATTTTAGCGTAAAACACCTGGCTCTTCTTAATTGCTGATTTTAAGTCTCTACCTAAGTAGATTAATGTATTCTTCATAATTCGTAATTGCTATTTTGAGATTAATGAAAGAACAACACTAACAATAAGAAGAAATAAAGAATAAAAGTAACAGTAACAATACACAATAAATCTCAATATCATCAAAACACAACAACAACCAAACCTCCCCATCCCGTCCAAATAATCCTTAATTCACATCACTACACCACTCTCCCCACAAGATTCTCAAGCCCAGGGGACCAGCTTCACAACACCCGTCCAACACCCCATCGAAAGACTCGCCAATCTACAGTCCAACAAGCATGGAACTCTCCCTGCTCGTAGGCCCAGAATATATAGATACAAAACAAAACGTATGATTTATCCCTAAAAATTTAATCAAGGGAATCACTTGCCTCATCTTGTCTATCTCTCAATTTTCGGTGAACTCCACAGGGAAGCCAAGAAAATATCAAACATACAGTGACGCTTTGGTATGTGAATCACAAAAGAGGTTGGGAAGCCGATTTGGAGATCGTGTATTCACGCAGAAATCTAGAATATATCTTTGACGTTGAATATCTAGAGAATCCATAGATATTCATGATTCATGATTCGTGATTCTAGCTATCCCCAAGAAGAACATGATATACAGTATGCTGTTCCATTTACTGTAGTAATTATTAACCTCCCCTTCACCGTACACTCCACCACAATCCAACCCCACGAATCTCTAACCTTCCATAAAAAGACCTCTCCAACATACATACACAAACAGCAAGAACCAAATCAGCACTCGCCGCGCATACTTCTAGGACCAAAGTTTGCGTTCGCGTTGCAAAGCCAATCCATCGTAACCTCATCACCACATCCAATCCAAATCCGTACGCAAGGTACGCAAGCACTCGTTTTCGCGATCCCACATACACACATCCACTTGATTGAATGCGGGATGAGACTAGGAAGAGCTGAGAGTAGTAAACGTCAGATCTTAGGTAAAATTACATTAAACGACAGTAGAACCACATCTTAACAACAAAGAAAGCCTCGAGAAAAGGCAAAGAGAAAAGGACCGCAGAATTACGCAACGCACTACCCATTACTCGTAGAAATAAGTGCTATAAGAAAGACCACCACAGTGATTGGTTATCCCCTGTGCTTTGCTCGACAGAGGTACAAGCAGCTACTAATTATTTTGATTTACAGGGACGAGCATTTATATACTGCTCTCGTGCGCGAAGATCGCGTGATCGCGTGATCATATATGATATGTATCCGCACTGAAAATTTGGCGCGGCCCATTAGTTGTAGCAATTGTTTTTGGTGGTCTGGTTTCGAAAAAGGCAGACTCGTAGAGCCGTCTACATTCTTGAGTGAATGGGCTGGTACTACCAGTCATCCTCTCACCATTGCACCTCTTTCCCACTCAACATCAATTTGAAACAAAGCACACAAATCAGACTTATAGGAAATTCAAAGCAGAACCCAGGACACCATACCAGAACAAATCAAATATAGGTCATAATTTCGTATTGATCCCCCGCATCTATTAGCAACCCACACAACCTACATCTCAATCTACCATTCTCTCTACCGCACATATATGCGAACCCTATCATCCGCCATCATCTACCCATCAAGCCCTCACGAATCTACTCCTCCCCCTTCTCTCCAATCCCTTATTCGGTCTTAACAGCAACATCCTTGCTCACACCATCCGCCTCCGCCGTATTAATCTTCTTTCCCGTCTTTGCGATCTTCTCCAACACAGTATCGAATTCCAATTCCGGCTTTCCGATGACCGTTGCGGTTTGACCTGCAAGATCGACTTCGTATGCGCGGACACCTATTCTCTTAGTCAGTAATCGTCTTTTATGCTACGAATGCGATCGGGGTGGTTGATGGATATGCGACACCAAGCTGCGCAAAGCTCATGTATTCCATGCGCGAAGCCAAAGAGGAGAGTAGGGTATCAGAGAGTCAGAAAACAAAACAAACTCACCATCCAATTTCTTCAAAACTCTATCAACAGCCCCAGAGCATCCTCCACAGCTCATCGAAATATTGAACTTGTATGTGTGTTCGCCCTCCTCTGCGACCAAAGGAGCTGGTGTGTTTACTCCGGTGTCTGCCATTGTATCTGATTGCTGTAATTATCTGTTCTTATTGTATTTCTGAGGGAGATATTGAAGGATTAATCCTAACTCGTAGATGCAGGCAGTTATGGTAAGGTAAAGTAAGAAATCGAATTTATTATTGTATCGAAAGTAACGAGAGAAAGAGGATGCGACGACGGATCCTTATAATACTTTCGCAGCTGCGGAAAGGCTGAGAGGGGCACCTACACTGATAACGCGATGCGCTCGCTTAGAAATCACAAAGCCGATGGACCCTGGCCTGGCGCCAAACAAGGATGAAACTTGCTCAGAACAGATCATTCATTCACTGGCTGAGTCGAGTGGTCATCACACACACGGGGATTGTGGAATGGAGTTCCATCACGGACGGATATTGCTTTTTCGGTGGTGTGAGATGTTATGGGATATTGTGAGCATGTTTTTCAAGGGGTCGAATCCGCTTTCCTAATAGCAATATTGATTGTTTAATATTGGGAGCGGGTATCACAGGAGACAATCGGCAAGAAAGGTTATTCAAGACCGCTTTGGGTTGAAGCTATTTGATTACACCATTGCCTCTTCTGAATATGCAGCATAACCTACAACATGCAATCATGAATGCAGGTATGATATTTGTGCGCACTGATATCACAGGTCCGAGTAATATACATCTGTTTTGCGCTGAAGATCATACTCTTTACTCTAAAATTGCTACCTAGCTGTAATAATACAGACGTGAATAATTCCACCTAAGTCAAACCAGGCGTTTCTTCATCGTCATCCGCGTCTTCAACACGTGGTTGTCTACGGTCTCCATCTTGTCCCTCTGGGTGATCCAATGCAGGTATTGAATCATTGTCATCCTCAGATTCAGAATGGTCCTCGAAATTTTCCGGTGTTCTCCAAAAGCCAAGATATTGCAAGATTCTTGAAGCTGCAGAAAGTGATGGTCCACGTGGTTGTTCTCCTGATCCTTCTTCAGCATCTTCCTCCAGCTCCCCTTCCGATAATCCTTCTGCAAAATTTCTTAACCGTTCAATTGCTTCTGCTTCATTCTCTAATTCATCGCCACCATCGATATCATTCCCACCTGCTCCACGGCCTCGGAATGCTTCTAATCCTGGAAATCCTGGCATGAGTCGTGCAAGAGCCGCAAGCGGATCATTAAATCTATCTTCAACGGGTTCGTGCTCATTTCCCAGAGTTCTTCTTTGAGCTGGGTAAGAGATGGTATTCGAATAAGGTGGTAATGGATCTGAATCTGAGTTGTTGCTCCTATGGAGGAGATTTGATGGGACGAGACTCATCAAATCTGGTTGATTTTCCAAATAAACAAACCTAACGACATCAAGATTCAATTTCCTAAGGTCCGATAGCAGGGGGGTTTCTGATAGATCGGGCTTATCAATTGTATGCGCGATTTCCATGAGTAATGCAGTAGACTCGGTAGTATTCCAAAGATCTTTTGTTTGGAGAACATATAATTTCGTGAAGAAAGTGTCAGGCGCAGTTGGTGGTTGTGTTCCCCAAATTGACGGAGGTGCGTCAAGGTTTAGTTCTTGGAATAGTTGACAAAACAGCCAAGGTACTTGTTGCATAGATTCCGATAGAAGACTTCTACACTTCACCGCGTCCTTAAGTTGTTGTGCGGCCAGAGCAAATGATGGTTTGGCGTAGTTTATTGTGTTTGCCCACTCGGGTATATTGCGACTGGCGGCAAAGTCCAAAAGCCATTGAAACTCATGTGCACGTAGAGCAAGATGGTGTATCATCCATCTCATGCAATATGGATCAGTTTCGGGATCCAAACTCAAGAGCAGTTTTGCCCATTCAAAAGCAGTTCGATAAGTTCCCTTCATGATGAGAGATTTTATGTAGTGATATCCAGCCAACCAGAGTTCTCGATTCTCTGGTCTACTGAAATCTAATCGAGCTTTACCTTTGGCCAATTTAGTACCAAAAGATGATAAAGATATTCGGCCAAATGTAAAAAGAGCTCTTTCGACAAGGTCCGATGCTAGAGAATGGTCCCCTTGATTTTTTGCAATCTTGCTGACTTGGAGAAGGAGTGAAATATTGTACGCTATCGTTGGTCAGTTAAAGCTATGTGAGGTATAGATTGTACTCACGATATCTCACTATGAATCTGATAAGATTCTGCGGATCACCCATTTCAACCAGACCTTGAAATGTTACCTGCACAGATTGGTATGATTGATCATGTACAAACCTATATTCTATGGTGCCATCAATAACATCCTGATTTTCGACGACTTCCATCGTTAATCCACCCGCGCTAGATTTTGGCCACTCATCCTTCCCCTGTATGAAGAGGTTACGCCGCAAGGTAAGCTCTGGAAGCCCTTTGCCAGGTTGATGGTGTCCCTTCAAGACTGTCTCTAAATCCATCTCTTGATTATGTTGTCTTCTTCTGGCCCCACGGCCAGTAGGTCCTCCAGGATCTTCATTTGGCTCTGTAGCAGCTCGTCCAAATAAGCTTCGCATCTCGTTTGCAACTTTGAGATGCTGCGTGTTGATACCCAAGAGAAAACACACTCTTTCGTATTCTTCATCCACTTCGATTGAACTCGTCATATTCGTAGCATTTGGTTTCTTTAAATTTAACTCTTTTAAAGCTTGATCGATATCATCCAAATCGTTCTTCGGTTTAGATTCAGCAGCCTTTGCGGAGTCTTTCCCTTTTCCAGCATTCTTTGCCTTCTTCTTTTTCTTTGATTTTTTGGGTTTCTTCGCTGTCACAATTGGTGTGGGTTCACTCAATTCTTCTTCCGTCGGTTCTTCTTCTTCATCAACGCCCTTTGATTCGTCATCGTCTTCCAAGTCTTCTAATGCTGCAAAATTCGCAAACAAGCTGGGCTTTGCTTGTGAAGGTTGTGGCTCTTCATCGGATTCTTCTTCTTCTGCCGCTTCCTCTTGAGCTTGAAGTTTGGCTTGTTGTTCCAGCTCGCGCTGTTGTTGTAACTTTCGTAATTGTCTACTCGACATGATGAGGGAGGGTAGTTGTTATTTGATAATCCCAATGGATATCAAGGTGTATGCGTCGAACTATGAGAACAAGAATGGCGATGAATGTGAATGTGAATGTGAATGTGAAAGAATCGGCCAACAAAAATCGCCGTCCTATTCTATTCTAGAATCATTCATCTGTTCCAATAAAAATTGAACGGGGAATGACGCATTTGATTCCCTTTCCTACATCTCATAGTCTCGAGCTAGTGGGGTTGATTGACTGGGTGGACCACTGGTGGAGCGATAGAGACTGCTTACCTAATTGTTTGATTGGTCATGTTTCGGGTTGAGCAGAGAGAGAGTGCAGAGAGCAGAGAGCAGAGAGCAGATCCATTTTACTGCTGGCAAGACCTCGCAGACTCTGATACACAGACCTGGTAAGTAGGTAGGTAGTTCTTGTATATAGTAGTATGTACTGGTAGTTCACGTTGCACTTTCTCAACAAAACAATAAGAAGAATAATTACCTACTCAGTATGTTATATTGATAAGGAGAATACTAAGCAGTCAATCGTCTTTCGTCTTTATTGCCTTTTCTTCTACCTCTTCTACCTCTTCTACCTCTTCTACCTCTTCTACCTCTTCTACCTCTTCTACCTCTTCTACCTCTTCTACCTCTTCTACCTTTTCTCTACCTGCTCTGCTACCATTATCATTCTCTCTATTGTCGTATTATCAATCACTACTCCTCCATAGTCCGTCCGTCCGCCCAACCTCCCACCCCTCTCACGGTCCTGGCAATATCCGGGGTACTACCAAAGCGTTATCTCGGAATTCAAGCTTAGCTAAACCCCCCCAGGAACTCCAAACTTTGAAATTTCCTAAATACTAGAAAATCTTCATTTCCAATGCGTCGAGTAGCATTAAAAGCGATTCGCACGGCGAGACAATTACCAGCTCTTCGCAGCACCCGTGGAAGCATCTTTCAACCATCAAACTATGTTCTAAGTGCACGATATTCTTCCGGTAGAGCTCCTATTCCCAAATCATCAGCATCATCCGCTTCACCACTTCGAACTTCGGTCATCCCAGCCTCGATGTATTGGCGAAGGTTTGGTCTGGCGTTCGTTTCAGGCTTGGTTGGATATGGCGCGTGGTATGCATACAACGAAGACGGAACTCTCACTCAAGAAGCCAGTCCAACTTCAT
This sequence comes from Botrytis galanthina, assembly GCA_004916875.1. NCBI lineage: Eukaryota > Fungi > Ascomycota > Leotiomycetes > Helotiales > Sclerotiniaceae > Botrytis > Botrytis galanthina. Next base: position 8,911 of record PQXL01000259.1, read on the forward strand.
CAGTACAACAATCCCGCGGCTTCTCAACTAGCACTATCTATTCAACACCGATCGGGCCCGCAGAGACCGCGGATGCTAGAAAGGCTGTAATTGTCAGCACAGAAGGTCTTTATACTGACACAATTGAAGGTCCAATTTCAAAGGATACCGACGATTCTGGAAGAAAGGTTTTAGAGATGTTAACACCAGAGCAAGCAACTTCAAAATTGAGAAGAAATGAGGAATCTTATTTTGTCGGTCGTGGCAAAGGAGTTGTGCGATACGATGTCGTTCAAATCCCAAGCAATGACCCAATCGAGGACGATCATTCTGAAAAGATTATTGAAACCAACGAAGCAATTGCCGGACAATCACCCTCGGATTGGATGTTCTGGGGTGTATTCGATGGGCACTCGTATGTTCCTATTCCGATTTACAACCACACTCACTAACATCTTAACAGAGGCTGGACTACTTCTGCGAAATTACGACAAGTATTGATCAATTATGTTGCTAGAGAACTCAATTCTACATACCAAGCCTCTCCAAACCCTTCCACCGAAGCCATTGAAGCTGCGATGAAGACTGGCTTCACTCGACTCGACAATGAGATTGTACATGAAAGTGCGCAGAAAGTAATGAAAGGAAATTCTAAATTGGTCGCAGCAGAACTGCTAGCCCCAGCATTATCAGGATCTTGCGCGCTTCTTTCCTTCTATGATACCAACACCGGACTCTTGCGCGTCGCATGCACGGGAGATTCACGCGCAATCCTAGGAAGACGAAGTGATAGTGGAAAATGGACTGCTAAAGCTTTGTCAATCGATCAAACTGGTAGCAATCAAGATGAAGAAGCTAGGATGAGAAAATTACATCCTGGAGAGGATCATGTCATTAGAAATGGCCGTGTCTTGGGAGGTCTCGAACCTACTCGCGCATTCGGCGACGCAACTTATAAATGGACTCGTCAAGTTTCAGAGAGACTGAAGGAATCTTTCTTTGGAAGAACACCATCTAGCCTTCTTAGAACCCCACCGTACGTCACTGCGGAACCGGTAGTAACAACTACCAAGATTCAACCGGAGAGTGGAGATTTTGTTGTGATGGCTACGGATGGACTTTGGGAGATGCTCTCAAACGAAGAAGTAGTTGGTTTGGTTGGACAATGGATTGATAAACATTCGGCCGATTCGAATGGAAATTCCGCAAGTTCATGGACAAAAATGTTTACAGCGTCGCAAAAAGGATTACCTGTAGAGACAAGTAAAGATGATGGTAATAGTGGCCAAAAGGCTCCAATTCGACAACGTCAATGGGGCGTCACTGAAAGTGATAGATTTGTTGTTGAGGACAAAAATGTCGCCACACATTTGGTACGAAATGCATTAGGTGGAAAGGATAAGGATATGGTTTGCGCTTTACTGTCACTACCTGCCCCTTATTCTAGAAGATATCGGTATGCTACGCCCTCTCCGCTGTTCATTTCGATGAAACCATATTGACAAATTTATAGTGATGATCTTACGGTAGAAGTCATCTTCTTCGGCAACGGACCAAAATCTGGCGATATTATTGTCAACAAGGAAGCAAGCGCGAGCGCAAATAGCGTCAAGCCTAAACTATAAAATAACTTTAGATTTAAAGAGAAAGACTACTTCTACTTTTCAGCGTGTATTATTAAGCATCTAGCTTTGATATTGGATTTTAGGGAGGACGAAGGGAATGATTGGTATGGATGGATGGTGGTAATATACCCAGCGAACTGGCCAGTGAGTTTCAGAAGACTCGAATTCATGAAGAACTCAAACAATTGTTAGCTATAATTGCAAATGGTATACGAATTCTTCGGAGCATGTTCCTGGTGCTAATGTTGTGAGGATTCAAATATGGATATGATTATGAACATGTCCCTACTGGCCATTGGAAATTTGTTAAGAGGGGCTCAAAGGGCCCGAGAAAGAAGCAATTTTCTGATTTCACTGTCCATTGTGCTCAGATGCCTTGCTGGCAATGACTATACGGGCCAATGTACCTATCTGTTCACTGGGAACCATTGGTTAGTTGCAAATGTCTGACATCCAGTATTCAGTGATACAAGAGGCAGAGCGATCTCGAATGCTATTCGTCAGACTCCAGAGATGTCCCCATTGACTTATACTTGAGTACCTGTTGACTTCGTCTTCCTTCCTCCTCTCTCGTCAAAATCAGATGTTTGTTTATTTTTCAAGCAATGCATGCATCGAAAGTGGTCACAGATGTGGTGGATGCTGCAAGGGTAGTTTAGGGTATAAACTTTTACTTAGTCAATTGACTCGAAAGCGAATAAGTTTGATTCTTCTGAAATTTAATTTAATGCTTTTAGAAATTTGGAACTTCGAAACTTCCCAAGGGTGATTCCGGACTCATTTGGCCATGCGACTATCTGTTTCCCCCTTTCTGACTCTGCTTGGCTCTTCTTTCTCTCAATTCCTGCAAAAACTCGTTCTTTTTCCTGTCCCTAGGGGTCATGATGTGCTTATCAAGACGCTCTTTCTGTTGACTAGCAACATAGTTATAATATCTATTCCTCTCTTTCGAGTCATGAGGTCTTCTTCTCAGTTCCTTCATCGACTTCTCTTTCGTGCGTTCAATCAGGACTTTAACCCGCTGATATTTCTCAAAGGTAAGATTCAGGGCTTCCAATTGATTGAAAATTGTCGGAACATCGATCGAATCCACATCTGCTTCATCAACGCTTAAAACTCGCTGGAAATCTACCATCAAACTTTCGATTTGTGCATTGGCATCCTTGAGTGATACATCCATGTATATGATTAACTCTTTAATCGTTTCATCATAGCCCCCCCAATTTTTGTCTTTAGTTCTGCCTCGACTAAATCGTTCAAAGAATTGGTATGCGGAGGGAAAATCATAATTATCCCATTCCCGCTTTTTTGCTTTTTTGGTCATACCGGATTCGGCTTCCCTAAATGCCTTTTCAAGATTGTTCCTATCTTTAATAGCCGAGTCAATCATGTTTGAAAACACATCTTTCATCCTCCATATATTTCTTATCTTCAGCTTCAATCGTTTATAATGACTGACCCAAATTGTTCCCACTTTTCTACATTCTTCTAGATTTAGATTGGCAAGTTCATCTCCAGGTTTTACTTTGGCGAGTTGTTCCCTTAAATGATCTGTTTCTCGCTGAAAGGTGCCTATATAAATATCTATGAACTTTGAAAATCCTCCAATAGTTTCGGACGTTGTCCAGGCCTGTTGTTGAATACTTCGGATTTTGGTACTTAGTCCTGGAGAATCTTTTGATAGCTCTGGAAGACCATCTCTCAGTCTGCTCAGTCCATATCGCGAATCGGAATATGCATTTTTCAAAACATCAAGCTGAGGACTGATATCTAGATTTGCGAGATCATTTAATGGACTGACTAACTCGTAGGGCTCGAGTTGTTGTGGAATGTGAAAACCGTCGCGATCATCGTGTTCATGTGTAGACTGTTTCTTTTCGCGCTGAAAGTCTTGCTTTCTCTCGTATACATTTTCATCTTCTCTTTCGTGCAGAAAGTCTTGCTCTTCTTCGTGGGCGTATTCTTCTCCTCTTCCGTACCCAGGATTTTTCCCCAGGGAAATACGAATATCAATGACGCGGATGATAAGGGTAGTTGCGTAGATAAGAATGATCACCTTGATGAGTCTGCTGATAGAAATGCGATGGCGCATCGCGGTAATGAATTCAGACCATAACGTTGGTATGTTGGCTATCTTCTGTCGCCATGAGGTCTGACCTCTTGGTAATTGGATGTCTTGTGGAGAGGAGGGGAAGGAAACTCTTTTCTGTGAACTGGAAGTTATGACTTTGGAGGCTCGTCGAGTGCTCGGTTTTGAGGTTTTGGGGGATTGCGGGGATTGGGGAGGAGTGAAGAAGGTTAGGCGACGAGGGGAAGAACTGTTGCTGCCGATTGTAGACATGGCGTTTGAGAGTTTGTTCAACGGTAAGATTGACAGGGTGGGCCTATGATTTGTGATGGGGGGAAAATGGGAGAGACTTTCGCTTTGAGAGAATATGTAGGTCTTTATTTTGCTTTCTTGTCCGGATTAGGTGATTCGGCGATACTTCTTTAAGCTATTTCATTAGTCTGTAGCAACTTGACAAAGGTTCGGATTTACTATTTGGTATCAGGAATACTTTGGGTCTGGGGTTGAGGTAACTTTAAAAATCCTTTGTCTCTGTTATTCTCAATTGAATAGTAATTTTGATGTACGTGCAACAAAGATGGATGGTTTATTTTGCGTCTACAACTAACCAACTGCCATAATCAAACAAAGGAAAGCGTTGTGACCCGCCATGTAACGCGACCATGGCAAGAAAATAATCATCTCACAGGATTTTTTGGATACCTTAGAAGACCACAACGTTGCCAGCCATGAACCCCCGCCAAAGTCGCAATGTCCCCAAATATGGCGCCTGGTCGGAGAACCCCCAGATATCAGGGCTTACACCCCTCACCCCTCTTTTTCCCAAAGCAAACATGGATCCTGAAGAAATTGTTCTCCGGAATAGAATTGAAGACTTTCAACGAGAGCAATTTGATGGATTCACCGCTCGGGAATTGGCGGATATGGATGTTCTCACTGACAGGGAATTGAAAGGGTCTACTTTGAATAATCCTATCATGCCGCTTTTTCAACAGCAAAGATGGGAAATCAAACCTCATCAGCCGGACTTGACGAGAGATCATATGTATCCGCTGATAATCGATGGGGTACGCAGGGGCGATTGGTCAATGCATAATCCGTTGGTGTATGAGAAATTAAAGCCGGTTTTGCAATTGGCTACTAGGACTATCACGAGCATGTATACATTACCGTGGGTAGGAATTGATCTGATGAGAAGCATCTAAAGTTCGTTGAATAAGGCTGATTTAGATCATAGTTCGCAGCTCTGATATTCGGTCAGAGAGTTCCTATCGATCCAGCGAGGATTCGTCCAAGAGATGAAGTGCCGGATAATTTGGTTTCATTTCTTCCATACAATATCACAGATTACAATCTCGTTCGTCAGAGGATGGAACAGGTATTCGACGATCTAGAAAATTTTTGGAATTGCAAGTTCGGCTTCATGTCACCCGATGAAGATCCTCGCGGTCCGGAATATCCCCTCGATCCAGAAGATGAGCTTCCAGATAGTGTGTATGGACTTACCGTAACGAATTACCAATACATGTTGTATGACGAACGTGTAAATAGGAAATGGCAGATTTATGTATGGCTTGCTTTTTCAAGGTTAGAATCATTGTTTAGAGAGGATTTGACTACCTCGGAGAGGAAGATGGTGGAATGGGCAACTGCTATTACGCTTGTGCATGAGATTATCCATGCGATTAATTTTGTTTGTCCGAGGATTGATGGGACGAGAGTGCAGAATCCGGATGATGAGAATCCGCCGTGGTTTTTTGATCAGGAACCGTTGGCTGAAGCGGGGTTTAGTTTTGAGGTCGCTGTGAGTTTTTTCTCTTTCCGAGATTGGGAGCTTGGGGACTAATCTTGGTGGCTGTAGTTGAATGGCGGAACGGTCCGTTCTTTTTCGACGGCGGTAAAAGGAATGCCATATGGGCATTGGTTTGAGACGGTGTGGCCAGCGGTAGAAAGTCAGGATCTTTGTGGATCAAAGAGTATTACGTTAATGAACCCTGGCCCCTTTGATTACCAGGAAAAATTTCCAATACCGGCTTCTTTCTATGAAGATATGCAGCAAAGAGAGTTTTGGGATTATATGGTACACAGATTCGGACACAAGCTGTTCCACTACCGATCAATCAACCATGGCGTTCGTCTCAACTTCAACATCTATACAAAGAGCAGAACGCCGATAAAATTTAGAGATGTATCAACTATACGTATAGGTCCGGTTACTCCTAAACTAGGACATGATAATCGAATGCTGAGAGAGAGGTGGGAAAGTGTGCATGCGATACTGGGTGCGCAAGGCGAAACCGAAGAGAGCAAAATCGCTCTAAGTTTTGGAATGTCTCTCTTGCAAAGTTCCAAGATCGAGAGTTCGTTCTGGACGCATGAAGAGGCGCAACGGAGAGGTGTTGCTGCGATATTAGAACATCCCACTAAACATAGCGTCTCGGAAGAAGAACGACTCTCTAATTTTACCCACTTGATTGGATTCATGTGGAAGATTGTACAGAATCACAAAAACAAGATTGACGCTCTCTTAAAATCTGGTCAAGCCGATATCCCGCAAATTCAGGTTCCCTCGGAAGAGCGTCGAAAAGCTTTACTTGCATGGAATAGAGGAACATACATTTTCGTCAATCAGTGCTCGAAAGAATTTCCCAACGCTTCAGAAGATCACAGGTTTCAAATCTCGACTCTAGGACTTAGTCTCGAAATCCTGCGTCTGCAACTTTTTTCCCCGAATCTCCAAACCGAGACTATTAAATCCGGACCCGATTTCATGGAGCTGGCTTTGCTACTCCATCTGCAGGATTCATTTCTCAAAGGTGATAGGGTTTCGTGTCGGGATTATGTGAAGAGGATTAGGCAGATTGAGGGATGTTCATTTTTTGCATTTTTGTGTACGTTGTGGATAGATACGGTTATTTACGAGGGATCTGAGACGGATTCGGAGAGGATTAAGAGTATGAGGGGTTTTGAGACGATGGGGAAGTGGTGGAGAGAGTTGTGGGAGAAGAGTAGTGAGGGGGAGTGGAAGGAGATGTTTAGGATTTGGGAGGGGGTGAGGGAAGAGGCGGAGAGAACACTTAGGCGCGCTCATCATATGTAGAAGTTGGGGGTATAATGAGGAACTCATGATATAAATGAATCTCAATATTACTAAATGTGCTATTTTGTGAGAGTTATGGCTCAAAAGGCTTCATGACGCAAGCGGATACGAATGCTTTAAGTAACTACATTACATTACATCAGATTTATCTTACCACTGACTTCATCATAGTAAACCATGTAAACGCTTCAGCCATTGTTTACACAATTCCATGTTAATTCTGTATTATATAATTGAGAATATCCTAATATCCCATAAAGCGTCATGAGATGACATGGAATGAATGATTCAAACACACATACATCATGACGTGTAATAAATGCCCCAAAATATTTTAATGCACCCGGTTGATTTTAACAATCTAATAATTTCAATAATTGAACTCAATTTGAACAATCGAGAGTATCTCATTGTTTACCCTGACTGTATTATATAAAATACTTCAGTACAATGAAGTATTCTCAATACCTAATATTGAATTGAACATTTAATAGCATTCGAATATTTCTATTAGTTTTAATAATTTTTGGTGTCTTATTGTCCGACTCGACTTTATACCTTTAAATGCATTTGGATAATAAAGTATTCTGAATACCTGAAATTACTTTGGATAATCAAGGATATTTGAATGTTTTTATCGGCGTCATACTATGAAATGTGCTGGATACTTTAGGATAGTTGAATATATGTGATGGGTTTGAATATTGAGAATATCTTGATAAATGAAACTGACTTGGATAATCAACAATTATCAATGTGTGATTTGGTTTCAGAGTATCAAATGAATTATATACTCCAAGAGAGTTGATTTTATATGAGAGGTTTAAATAATGAGAATATCTTGATAAATGAAATTGATTTGGAGAATGAAGGATATATCAACTTTCCAGATGGTTTCGTAACTTAAAATATGTTTGATATATCAGGATAATTAGATATACGTGAGGAATTTAAACAACGAGAATTTCTCGATAACTAGAATTTACTTGAACAATTGAGAAAATCCAAATGTATTGCTTGATTTCATAGCATCAAGTACATTAGATAATTTGAGATAATCAAATATGTATGCCGAGTTTGAGATACGAGAGTATATTAACAGCTAGAATCGATTTGAACAATTGAGACTATATCAATATATCACCTAGTCTTACAACATCAAGCTTACTAGATACCTTAAGAGAATTGAATGGATATATCAAATTTTCATCATAAAATAATTGTAATCTATAAATCAATTCAGACAATCAAGATAAGTTATTATTACAATTCAGTCTGGTTATTAAAAGTCTCTCATTGTACAGGATAATGATGTAATATCCCTCGAGATCTAGACACACCATTAACTTTAGCTGTCGCTTAGAGTAAGGGAGCCGAGAAATGATGAACAAACCTTAACTATCAAAGCTAAACAACTTTCTTTGATTTATCTATGTGTTATCTTATGCTAATAGTTGTTTTTATGGTTGATTGATGGTTTGTTTGTTGTTTTGGAGTGTCAGAATTATCAAATGTGTGTCTGGAAACTCGAGAATGACTGATTTGATGACTTGATGTCGTTAAGCTCTGAATTTCAACTAATTCCGGTGTATCTCTCTGATTATTTAATTGTAAGAACCTCAATTACATTATAGTGGTAGATGAAATGTATTATGCAACAAAATCGATATGTTCTTGGCCCAATCTGTGGTATTGCAGCGCAGTTTGGTGTAGTTTATAGTCACAAAAGAGCTATTTACGATAGTTTCACTTTCAAACCTGGTCTCACAAGGTTGATTATCAAAATCAAGCGTTTTCCTCCCATAAGTAAACCATTCAAAGCAATGAAACTACAAACTAACCCCATTCCACACCATCCCATCACCAAAATGAACAATAACCACTCCCAAATCGCTCCTGGCGCACAACCAGCATTCTACCAACTCCCAGGCCATATAAACATCCAAGCCGCCCCTCTTCCAGCCCATCCCATCTACTACCTCGGTCTCCCAGTCCCCCAATTCGCAACCCTCACCCAAACCAACGCCTGGCTCAACCATCCCATCCTCCACCCCAGTTTCGGTCCCCACCCCCTCCCCGACGATCACCCAGCCGTTCCCTACCCAGCAGAGCCTGGCATGCAATGGCTAGGCTACATAGCTCCCTCTGCCGGCCGCTATATCCCAATAGATAACCCAGCACATTATATCAATCCATACGATATCAATGGACCACGAGGATTCCCTCCACATACTGTCCCAGCACATCTGGCATATCCTCTTCCTATCCTCCCCCCTCAAATCACCTACCAGCGACCAGCTAGCCATCTAGCTCCAGCTTCACGCCCCCACCATCCTCCTCCACGCGATTCTCGCTTCGCACCCCCTTCTCCTGTCGGCTACCTTGCTGGTGGTCTCCCAGGCCTTCAAAACAGTCTTCTAAATACCGGTCATGGTCTAAATGGCCCCCCTATCGCCAATCCAATGGCTAATTTGGCCGTTATGGGCTATCGTGACGAGAACAATGTGGTAGCGATGGAGAATCAGCGAATCTTGCGGCAGATTGATATTCCGGATCGACCAGAGATGATGGATGAGTTTTGTGGGGAGAATAGGAGAGAAGTGGAGAGATTACAGCCTATTTGGGAGATTGAGCGAGCTGGTGGTGCTTCTTTAAGTAATTTTGGTTCTATTGGTGCAAATACCGGTGGTAGTGGTGGGGAAATGGGCGCTGGAGAGGTTAGAGATGGTGGGGACGAAGAGGATAGTCTCAGTGAGAGCGACATGGATTACGAAGGATAAGGCCTTTTTTCTGAGGTTCCTGTGTTATTAGAAGGAAATTAGACTCTGGAAAGGGATCGGGCCAAAATTATAGCTTCATTATATACAGAATACTCTTTGAATCTATGAATGACGAACCCGTTGGGTATTTTTATGGATAAAAGTATATACAAGAAAATGTCTCCTCTCCCCGGATCTATGAGATAGGAAGTATACAATTTCAATACTGACCACACCAGCCTGTTCCAGCAAGTAAATAGAAAGGATAATAAACCTACACATGCGGTTAGATTCTACACAGTCTCATGGAGAGGATTGAACTTACGCTTGGTAACCCATTGACAAACGGCACATCCATCCCACCATACTCATCAATCATTACATTCCTACAACTCAACACATCCGTCACCATTGATCCAGCTTTAAATCCCACATTCTTCATCTCAACCGTGTAATCTTCTGCAGTCTCACCGATGTTGTTAAGCACCATTAGAGTCATGCATTTCCCATCTCCCTTCCGAAACGCAATATTATGTGGGTCTGAGTAAGCGACTTGGGTTTGATCAGTCGCATATTTATCTGAGCGTGCTATTGCCAGAGAACGTATAGCGTTCAATTGCTTGACTAGAACATAAAGTGGGGAGCTAGTATCGTAACCTGTAGGCCATATTGGTTCACGATCATAAGGATCAGTTGCGCCATGGAAATGTTGTTCTTGACCTTGATAGATAATTGGTATACCATCAGCTAACATCGTGTATGTGATGATATTTCTAGCCAATGCAAGATCACTAGTATAGTTTCCGAAGCGGGGTTGATCGTGGTTCTCAGTGAAGGATCCGAGAAGTGTCGTGTCTTTACATCGATAATTTTGGGACTGTAATTGTCCTATTAAGTTTTCTGACGTTGCGGAGGTGTTGGAAAAGAATTTCGTGAGTTGGTAGTACGACGCGTAGGAAAGAAGTCCATCTATATAATCTTGGTAAGGACATAGATAATCCACATCTCCATCTGCTACCTCGCCTACACAGTACACGCCGGCTGCTTCATTGAATAAAGGCCAGAAATCTTTTTCCACATGTCTAACAGTGTCCACTCTCAATCCGTCAATTGAGTAATTCGATACTAGTGACTTGATCCAAGTAGTAAAGAGATCTCGAACATCTTGTCGAGTAGTGTTTAGATCTGGCAATGGATACTTCTCCGTTCCAAGTTCGCATAGTTCGACATTCGTCTGATTGTTGTAATCATTAATAAAACAGACATCATGAAAGTATTCGCTATCGTTAAATGGATTCATGATGCTGAAATCGACATTATGCGCATTATCATCAGATCCCATATGGTTCGCCACGACATCAATCATCAAGTACTGCTATAATTAGTTATCTTTATCTATGCTCATTTTGTATTCAATCTTACCATTCCTCGATCATGAAGTGCGTTACCTAATGCTTTCAAATCCGATGCGTCTCCAAAGTGACTGTTCAGACCGTATAGATTCTGGGCGGAATACCCGTGAAAGCCTCGACCTGGATCCGCGACTTGTTCAACAACTGGTGATATCCAAATTGCCGTGAATCCCATATCCTAGTTGAGAATTAGCACCTAGAACTTCACTAACGTATGGCAGCACCTTTTCTCTCATACCTGGATATAGTCAAGCTTGTTGATTATGCCTTGCCATGTCCCACCACAATATCCCCTAGTCTGAGAAGGGCAATCCGTGGTATTTGTAACATCTGTCCTAGCAAATCGATCTGTAAATACTTGGTATATTGAACGAGCTCTCCATTCATCAGGTGTCGCTGATTGAACGCCGTTCAAAGAAGCAATGCCTAGCAAGGCGCCTAACAACATTTTAGAAGAAACCATTTTCCGACCTTTCTTCTATCGCGAAAATTCAGAAGAATGAAAATTCTCGTGAGAAGAAGAATTCAATAAACTTTTACCAAATCATTTGCAATATTACTGAATAGACAGTACAACGATAATTATCGTGAAGAAGTACCTGGAACAAATGTGTCTAGTACAAATGTCAAGCCAGAAAATAAAACTTCACAGAAAACCTCACAGGAAGGGACGTACAACATAAAAGGTGACCATGAGCAGCCAAACTAGTAACCTTACGTAGGTAGATCTATGATTAAAGGTACGAGTAAATCCTTTCGGAAGGTTGCAGTGTACATTTGCCCTAAATGGGAAGGTTGCAGAAACATGGTTGGTGATCCTTTTGCGGACGACCCACCTCAAGCGATCTGCGAAAAACCAACAGACCTGTACATCATAAATTATCCTTCCGAATTGTTCTTGTTGCAGCTAATTCTTGAGAATAGGTACCCATGCTCGGATATTTGTGACACAAATCAATCGGTCCGATGAGAACTGAATGTTGCGGACGTCACGAATGTAGTATTGTAGTTTAATTGCATATCCCTAGTTAAAAACGGCAGGAAGCAGGAGTGGAAATGGATTGTGCTTAGAGTGTTTCACATAAGATCCCAATGATGGAAAATTAGAGTTTGTCCTATTTCCATGCGTCTTGGGTGTTATGAAACTTGTGAAAATCGAGAAAGCAATGAAATTCAGATACATCGTCACGTATCAGAGGATGAAAAGTCTCCTCAAGCTCCCTACTCTCTCTGAGGTGTTGACGCAAAAGAGAAAGTCTTAGCTGGAAAGGCCTTTTGATCTGTTCGATTGAAAGTGTAGCTAATGAGAGACATTGGAAATGCCCTCTCTTATTTCTTGAATGATTTTTTCGGCTGGCATGACGCTTTTGATCAGCCCAACTCCAGTACCAGAATATGCAACCATCCTGCCGTGTGAGCCCCAAGCCTTATCGCCAATTTTCAACCCCTGCTTGTATAGACGAACGTTTTCTTCGTCTGTCATTCCAGATTTCTCGTCTTCATGACCTTTATTGAGTAAAGCGCGACCATCATATTGTGTTGGCCATCCCACTGTTGTCTTCAATCGGTCGCATAAAGTAGACCTTCCGGTACTAACACCACCATCCACTGCTTTCAAAAGCTCTCTTTGCCAGCCTTGAGGAATACCTGCTTCTTCAGCCGCTAAGAATCTGGTACCCATCACCGCCCCTGTCGCTCCCAAACACATTGCAGCAGCAACACCTCGTCCATCCATGATTCCGCCCGCTGCAAGTAGTGGTATGGAATTTACTTCCGATTTCCTATCTTCAAGTGCATCTGCAACTTCTGGAAGCAATGAGATAATACTGGCTGATCGAGCTAGACCATGACCACCGGCATCGGAACCTTGGATGACCAGTACATCAGGTCTCGCTGTATCCATAACATCCAAGGCTTCCTTGACAGTCCCAATCTGTACCCAAATTGAAACTTTTCCATCACTGATAGATCTAAGCTCTTGAGCCCATTCTTTCAAGTCTTCCGTTCTTTTCGGTGCATAAAGCCATACTGCTGAAGGTTTGTGTTTTCTTGTAGCTTCAACAGCGACATTGATTTTACAGCCCCAATTCTGGAAGCCAATCCCAATGGGGAGACGATCAAATGTCTCGATTTGCGACGGTTTTCGACTGGCAGCTTTAAACAATGACTTCGTAATGGTGAGCTTTTGATGAAGATCTGCCCCATCGTTGCTCCCTGCGAGAAATCCTATACCACCCGCTAGACTCACATTTGTCGCGAGAGCAGGCGTGGCAGCACCCAACATTGGCGCTGACACAATCAACGGATACTTTATCCATGGAAAGGACTCTAGCAAACGTCGTCTAGCTACTTGTAAAGATTTTGATGACATTTCGATTATTCAGATTAGTGTCAAATAGGTTGTTGGTGCTTTATACTTCTCCTTTCGACAACATCATGGATGGTGTGTTTTTGAGTCAGGGTTGGAAGTTTCGAAAGCTAGCAATCAACGATATAATCACAACTCCCAGTATTCTTTGCTATGATTTGAAAAGAAAGAGACTTCAGTCTTCTATACCCAGATCAAGAAGTCATGGCCGTAAGTACGCTTCACTAAATCTGAGAAGCATAATACGAAGTATGGGTAGGTAGGTTTATAGGTTTATAGGTTTAAAGATGTGTGTGTGCTTACTAATCCGACAACGGGATCGGACGCGGGGATATCACGGGGATGTCACGGACCGTGATACCCGCAGTTTAGCATTCAAATCTTCAAGCCATTCCATTTTTCCGAAGTCACCCGGTGCCCCGTTGCGTTGATAAACATTGATAATGTCCCGAAAAGTTAAGATGGACATCTCCCCGGAGATGCTTCAACCCCTGGTGGGTATCGTACATAAAGGATCGGGATGCAGTATCTTCATGTCAGCGGTATCCCTCACTCGGCTCCCAAGAAACATGCCACTGTTTGTCGTGATGGACCAATTGCAATCGAGGTTTATGTATGGTTACAATGCAATACGATGAAATCAGGTCAGAAAATTTTCATGGCACGGCAGGGGAAGGTTCTACTAACAGCAGTTTGTAATCATGGTGCTCGAGGTGATATTCATACATAAGGATCTTGGGGCCAGTATGTCCAGAATGTTTGGATGTTTAGAATCATTGATACCGGAAGACAATAACACAACCTACCAGATAATTGATATATTGCTATGTCACTCACACCTCAGCAAATCGACATCATAAAGGCCACGGTACCTGTGGTCCAAGAATATGGAACTGCCATTACTACCACCTTTTACAAAAACGTTCTCGACGCGAATCCAGCACTAAATAACATCTTCAATCAAACGAACCAAAAGAATGGAGCTCAACCACGTGCTCTGTCAGGTGCTCTCGCTGCCTATGCGGCCAATATTGATAACCTCGTTGTACTCTCGGATGCTGTGGAAAGAATATGTCAAAAGCATGCCTCATTATTCATCCGACCAGAACACTATCCCATTGTTGGAAAGTATCTGCTGGAGGCCATGGGCCAAGTACTCGGCGCAGCATTGACGCTAGAAATCCTAGATGCGTGGACGGCTGCCTACAACCAATTGGCCCAGATCATGATTGATAGAGAAGCGCAATTATACCGAGAAGCCGGCGAATGGAAAGAATGGAGAGACTTCAAGATCGCGAAGAAAGTCAAAGAATCCAGTATTATCACCTCTTTCTACCTAGAACCCGTGGACGGAAAACCCCTCCCTCTTTTCAAACCGGGCCAGTATATCTCAGTCCAGGTCCATGTCCCAGACTTCGGGTATTTGCAATCCAGACAATACTCATTAAGTGATCGTCCGAATGAGAAATACTACCGTATCAGTGTGAAACGAGAGGATGCCGTTGTCCTACCAGAAGTCAATACACTAGTTGAAGCAGGTGTGATTTCGAACACTCTCCACGATTCAAAGAACGAGGGTGATATCGTCCAGGTATCTCCACCTCAGGGAGAATTCTTCCTCAATCTACAAAAGAACGTCGATTCTCCTGTAGTGTTGATTTCCGCCGGAGTTGGCCTCACACCCATGGTATCCATACTCAACACATTGGTAGAAAGAAGAAGCACGCGGCCAGTATCATATATCCACGCAGCACGCAGCAAAGAAGTTGACGCATTTTATGCCCATGTTCAAGAGATCGCTTCATCGCAGTCGAATATCAAATCCTGGGTTTTCGTCAAGAATCTACCAGCCGATGATTATGGACATCCGGTTAAGGATCTAGCCGGACGAATGGACTTATCGAAAGTTGAGGATGATGCGTTGCATTTGGATGATTCCTCGACAGTCTATTTCATTTGTGGTCCGGGGGGATTTATGAATGACATGAGTAAGACTTTGCAGACATTTGGAGTGAGCGAAGACAAGATTAAGTTGGAGGTTTTCGGGACAGGGGAAGCTCAGTGAGGGGTCATAGTCATAATGGATGATGTATAAGGATGGAAAGTGTATATAGAAAATATCCAGAAGTTCGAACTCCACTAATATATGATGCCAAAAAAATATGTTCTTGCTTGCAGCCAATCGCCGCATGCTTTTCTCGCTCATATCTATATTTCAGGAAATATCGTAGTCTTCCGTCTGTAATGATTGCGATTTACGATACACATGATTTAATAGTTTCAAAGTCTTAAGACTTTGTGGAGGTAGACTTTTGAGTCATTATCTAAGACACGGCAAGTTCACACATTGGAGCAATAAGTTTCAGTGTCGTCGATCTCCATTCAAACGAGCTAGTGAAGTTTGAAGATCTACTACGATAACTTGTTGAAAGTCTCACTTGGGTAAGTGTTCAAGTCTTGTAATAGACGTACAATTGTAAAAGATTTCAAGACAAGTGGGGTATACTATCTTTGGGAATTGCTTTATACTCCGTTTGATTGAGAATCTACATGGGGGCATGTTTCTGGAATAAATCTAGAAGGTAGGGTGAACCAATATATAATCCAGATCTATAGCATTGACGAATCCACATCTCTTCCACACCCACAAGAATGATTCCTCCAGCGCAATTGTTATTGTCCCGCTCCCTTAACTCCCCGCAATAACCGGACGCGCATCACCCGGGGCAAAGACGTGCGCACTATTTGGGGGAGGAAATTTGCAATAATCTGGAACTGTTGATGTGTTTGGTATTGAGGTTTCATACTCAAAAAGATTGAAATGTGAGTCAATCGCTAGAATATATAAAGATTTTCCCAGGACTGGCCTTGATGCGGAAACACATATCCTAAGATATCATTGTTGACGAGCCTTTTATTTGCCATCCGCAGCTATACATCTGGTAATATGAGTATGAATGAGCCCGAAAAGCAAACGCAGGATGCTCAATTCTCAAACACCAGTACTGATAACGAATCTCACTCCCAAACTCCAACCCCCAATTCAACAAATCCCGGGCCCCCTCCGGATGGGGGACTCACAGCTTGGCTCCATGTGTTCCTCACGCATCTCGTCTTCTTCAATAGCTGGGGTTTCGCAAACAGCTATGGGATTTTTCAGGAATACTATACCGTCAGTCTAGCTCAAACTTCTTCGTCCATCGCTTGGATCGGCAGCGTTCAAGTATTTCTCCTGTTATTTGTCGGAGTTATAGGTGGTCGAGCGTCGGACGCTGGCCATTTCAATCTCGTCTTTAGAATTGGTGTGTTCCTACAGATACTGGGTGTCTTTATGACATCCTTATGTAAGAGCTACTGGCAGGTATTTCTTGCTCATGCGGTCTGTGTTGGTTTAGGGAATGGATTGTCATTTTGTCCTGCTCTGTCAGTTTTGTCGACATATTTTAAGAGGAATAGGGCGTTAGCTGTGGGCCTTGCAGCGGCAGGAGGAGCAAGTGGAGGTTTAGTATATCCGGCTGCTGTGCATGTACTGATTGGAAAAGTTGGGTTCGCGTGGACGTTGAGAATTGTAGGCTTCATTATGTTCACAGCTCATATTCCTTCAATTCTCTTCTTTAAGCCAAGATTACCTCCTTACAAAGCGGGTGCGTTTGTGGAATGGGCAGCATTCAAAGAACCTGCATATACCTTTTTTACCATGGGGATGTTCTTGAATTACTGGGGACTGTATTTCGCTTTTTTCTATCTTGGAACATTCTCTCGCGACCGCTTGGGCGTTACGACTGAAACCTCTGTCAATCTCCTAATCATTTTGAATGGGATTGGAATCATCGGACGCATTATCCCAAACCTCATTGGAGATCGGGTCACTGGACCCTTCAACATCCTCACCCCATTCAGTTTTGCAGCATGCATTTTGGTTTATTGCTGGGCGGCTGTTGATTCAATAAGTGGAATGTATGCATTTGCTATTATATATGGATTTATTGCAGCTGCCTTGCAGGCGCTTCTTCCGGCTACTGCTACAACATTGACGTCGGATCCAAAGAAAACGGGGGTGAGGTTGGGTATGATTTTCAGTGTTGTTAGCTTTGCGTGTTTGACTGGTCCACCGATTTCTGGTGCGTTGATTCAGGCTGGAGGAGGAAGTTATCTTTATGCGCAGATCTTTGCGGGAACGTCGATTGCGCTTAGTGGATTGTGTCTCGTAGCTTCAAGGGTATCGAAGTCTGGATGGAATTATGTTAAGGTCTAGCTCTCCTCCTACGGTAAATGAATGGAATTCGGAATAGTCAATTGAGACCAGTTAAGAATAATACTGAATGATGTTTCTATAAGGCAATAAATAGATATAATAGGATCAACTAGAAGATTAAATTATTACTCATTCGCGAAGAAGTGACAAACGAAGCTTCGGTGAATGCCGAGGATTAGCCTTTGGCCGCATCTAAATTACGTAATGCACATGCAGCAAATCGTCTCCACCATAGCTCTGCCATGTCAGAGCATCAAATGGGTCTCAAAATGTGATCACTCGAGAAGGTAGGGAAAATTTTCATTTTTCAATCTCAGCTATTTGTTATCTTGATTAGGAAAATTCTCTAGCTGCCATGTCAGAGTCACCATTGAAGCGTAAACGCTCTCGAATAGCCTGCGAACCTTGTCGTGACCGCAAAAGAAGATGTGACGGCGGTCAACCATGTGATTCTTGTGTTCGATTCGAATACGAGTGTCAATACAAGAACTATTCCGGTCATAGCAAAAGAGCCAGACACACCCATGAGCAATCGTCATTGTCAGCTCCTACAAAAACAGAATGTTTACCTCCTCCATCAATAGAAGCGAATTCCGGTGCAACTTTTGCTAGGCAATTAGCGTTGAAAATTGATCCTCAAAATGCACCGAAATTGAATCTGTTCTCATGGAATATTGGAGAGAGGTATAGTAACACCAGATCTAAGCGGGTTTCAACATTGTCAACGGAAGATATATCGAGCACCGGCATCGTGGATGAACTGTCTGCTTTCTACTTTGAAAAGGTGGACATTTGTTACAATTTCATTGATCGGGCAAAATTCTTTCAAAGATGGAAGGTTCGACAACTTGTCAAGAACGAGAGAAAGCCATTTGATGCAATCTTGTTTGGGGTGACCGCGCTTGGAAGTCTGTTTTCTAATCGGGTTGCACCTTTCTTAGAACTGCAGCTTGTTGAATCAGCGCGGTCAATTCTAGATGAATATTCCGGAGAAACACCCACGACAGAGACAATCACAGGACAACTTCTTCGGGTTGTCTACTTGCGTATGACAGCATCACCTCATGTCGCATGGATGTCCAGTTGTACGTTGATGCATATGATTGAAGCAGCAGGTCTTCATATCCCGACTACCGCAAATGATCCTTCAATACAACCAGCAGTAGACAGCAATTCAGAGTTACGATGGAGACTATTAGGTGTAGCACAGCATCTAAATACGTGGATCTCCTTTGACCTTGGACGGTCTAGGGTAGTGCTCCAAGGAGGAGTGCCTTCGGTCCTCCCATATCTGAATTACCAAGATTCAACGAAAGAGCTTCTTAGCTTATTGCCCATGTCCGAAGCTTTGGATCCAATTAACCAGCAAAATGCATCGAATCTCGAGTCTGCATTTGTGCAAGTCTTGGATAGCAGTCACATACAGCCGCCATCAGTAATGGCTCAGTGTAATCTGATGCTTTGCATCTACCGACGTCTTCGCGCTCTGAATCTCACTGTCTCTTCGGAACTCTTAGACCGAGCTCTGACACTGATGAGTAAAGCCTTACGCTGTGCTAGAGACATGGTCCGAACAAATTGTCCATGGCACCATATGGCTAACGTACCGTTCCAAATCATCTGCACACTCCTCGCTATTGACAACCGAAATTCATTATCGAGACTCGGAGACGCAATGAAGACTCTTGGGGAAGTATCAACCGCATATGATACGAGTGTCATGAGAGAAGCATACAAAACTGCTCGATTGCTAGTTTTGCTTTCTCAAAGAAGAAAAGAGGATGATGCGAAGATTCTCAGTGAAGTCATGAAGGCTGATCCACTATCATCTGTTGATCCTACAATGGATAGAAGCAGTAGTCAAACGCTGCAGGATATTGGGTATGGTGATTCGTGGTTGGAATCACTTCTTGCGGATACACCAGGACTAGAAGACATTGAAGCACAGTTTTTGATGTCTAATACGCCATGGACATCCCAAGGTTCAAACGCTTAAGGGTAGTACTAGAGTAGACTCTGGTTGTAGTTGCAAACAAGAAGGGCAAACTCCATTGAGGCAAAGATTTCTCGAACCACAAAAGAAGCCAAGCGACTGCAATACAAAATATGGTCCCATCACCAATAGTGAATAACAAATTGGAACATCAAAGAAAACCCATTCCTATCTATCTTCTCACAAAATAACGCAGATTACCCACACAAGTTGAATATATACATGAATCTTCCGTTTCTCAAACCCGATATTCAACATCACCTGGCAAAACATCGTTCAGTTTAATCTGTCTTTGTTTATAATAACAACTTTCCCGCGTGACATTTCCCACGATCTCATTTGATTCAACCTTGACAAATGAATTCATTCTTACAAGAAGATGTGTGATTCTGATATTGGATACTTTTGCTGATATGTAGATGAATGATTTGTGTGGATATAATTGAATTAAAATACAAATGCAAGAAAAGGCTTCAATGAGTGAACATTCTCGCTTCTCTTGTGATTCCATCCAGTTTTCCCAACAATCGCATATTAAAACACTGTTTTTTGCCCTTCTAATCCAGATCGGATGATGGTTTATCAGTCATTGATCTACATTTGCTTAAAACTCCATTTCTTGATCAAGCGCGTTACAATCTTATAATACCACATCTCCCCCAAGCCCCCACAAGAACCTATTCAGCATCCCTCACACCGACCCTCTCCCACTCCTTCCTTGCCTCCACCCTCTTCCTCTTCCTCAATCATCAATCCTCTTCCCTCTCTCTCCACCCCCTGCATAAACTCTCCCCCATACCCGTTCAACAAACATCCACCATTTACTCCACCCAATCCCGCACCTCTCAATACTCTCTCCCTTCTCCTTCCTCTCTCGTATCTACTTGAAGCGCGACGGATAAGCGGTTGTTTGCGTGTGCGAGAGCGGTAATGAGAATAGAAAATTAGGGTTATGAGAAGGGAAAGAGATATGAGGATTAGGAGAGGAAGGAGAAGATGGGTGTGAGAGGTGTGAGAGGTTTTCGATTGGGATTTGGGTGGGAAATGGATTTTGGCGTTGGATGGGTGGGGACCTGGGGATGGTTAGTTTTTCTGGTCTGGTTGTGGTCCAACTCGTACTTCAAGGTTGAATTGAAAGTTTTGGGATGGATGACTTAAAATATATCACTCTGTTCTGAATGGTAGAGGTACACCTGTCCATCACACAGAAAGCAAGATTTGCAAAATTGAACAACTCACCGAAAAATCCCCTCCCAGTTCCCTCTCCCTTACGCAACACACTAACTCTCCATCCCACGCTATCCACCAATCCCATTTCTTCTCGGTCACTATTTCTTCTCTTATCATCCACACTTGTAGACGCATTAGCACCAACACTAACACCCACATTCAATACTCCCTCTTCAATCCGCCTATGATACGCATCCCACACCTCCCCAAAAATCTCTCTATTACCCATCGTTAACTTCTCTCCTTTTTTCAATTTCTCCGTCAAACTCAATGCTCCTATTTCTCTATCCCTCTCCCGTTCTTCTGTTCCTTCAACCCCCGGTGCATTGTGTCCCATCAATACATCTATCAACTCCACTACAAATCCATGATTTCTCGGAGCGCCCATGATACGCGTTGATAGCATTACTTCTACTTTCTCATCTCCGCCATCACTTCCAGATGAAGATGAAGACAAAGATAAAGATTCACCCATAACAAACAATCCAAGCATCAAAAATGGATCCAGAGCTCGCAGACATATCGTATCCATATCCAATACAATCCCACCATATTTATAAAGCAGAAGATATTTCATCGCGTCGACGCGCTGGGAATTAGAGGGATAGGATACGTATGTTTTGAGAAAAGATGGGTAGTGAGTTTTTACAAAGGCGAGAGATTTTCGGGAACTCCAGAGCTATAATATGTGTATCCTTAGTTTTCCGTTCTCAAACCGCAGTGAGAGCAAAAATTAGAGAGTTGGGAAAAATAATGCAGGAGATAGAGAAAAAGATACATACAACATATTTCCACCCACTCTGTCCATTAATTCCCCTACAATACTCTCTCCTCTCTTCCCACTCATGAGGAATTTCTCCATCCCCTCCACTGACTTCCCATCCCTCTTTATCTTCCGCTATATTTATTTTCCCTTTCCTTTACCGATCCCATAACTCCCATTTACTTCTTGAACTCCCACTTTCCCATCCCCGCGTCTCTCAACTCTTCTCCCAAATCCTCCTTCCGGATTATGCCACACCTGATGAATAATTTTCCCTTCCCCCTCCCCAGGTTTCTCTCCATCATCTCCACCTCCTCCCAAAACACCATCTTCTAGTAACTTTTCCAGCGCGGGATATTTTCCTTCGTTGACTTTTGCTCGGAGCTGGATGATGGTTTGCTGGTTGATGGATTTACCTTCTTTGGTGGTGTATTTTTGTTTTCTGGATGGGGCGTTGGAGTTGGGAATAGATAGGGGATTTAGATTCAGGTTGAAGTTTAGTGAATGGGGATATGTGAGATGTAAGACGAGGATGAGGGGAATGAAGAGTAGAAAGAAGAACAGGAGGATGCGGTGGTAGTGGAGAGATATCATTTTTGATGGGGTTTGGGGGACATGGAAGTCGATTGTTTTTCTCTAGAATGGTATTCATGGAAGGGGATATTTTGAATAATTTTTTGGGTGAGGACTAGGAAGATAAGAAGAGAGGGGGGGGAATCGATAGTGACAAATGTGAGGAATGTGTTGTGGGGGGAAAAAATGAATTCCGCAGCTGGAATGATGGGATTTGAGATTTCCCCTAGCAAGACAGTAATTCAGCAATGTGCAAAGGAAAATTCGATCGTGAAAATAAATCACAAAGCTTTGTTGGTATGACAAAAACAATTCCGATGATCTAAATGGAACTGTAAATGAAAGTCTTACTTGGTGAGTCAAAATCGAGAAGGGATCAGACTTAAAAATCAATACAGTAATGGAGGACAAGTAATGATTAAATTACAAGATTACAATTGTATCTCGTGTTGACTTGAATTGAATGCTATATATACACAAAAATGAATCGCTCACTCGCTGAATCCTTTCGCTTTTTGATAGATACATATACAGAAAGAATTGAGTGCCGATCCGTCTAGATTACCCAACCCATAAATCATCAAACATCATCTAAACGGGGTTTTGATAGGAAAAGTATTTGGTGATCGCACCAACTTGGTCTGCACTACCAATAGGAACCTTTCCAAACCCATCACCAACTTCCATAGTCACCATGTCAGTTTCTGAGTTCGCACTCCATTGTGGCAAGGTTCCGTTTCCTATGTAGGAGCCTCCGTTGTTGGGGTTCAAGGTCTTAGCGAAGTTTGCCCAGTATCCGTTCATCTTGAGAGCAATCTCAAAATCGACAGCTTCCCATGGCTTATCAGTTCCGTAGAGATTGTTAAGAACATAGTTAATTTCAGACTCGTGATACGCGCCTTGAGTTTGTCCTGGAGGGGCATGATCCCAGTAGTATGTCCAGATAGGCGACTTGGACTTAACAGACCAGCGATTGGCGAACGACCAACTGGAGACACAGGAAGTATCGCGCCAATGGGCATTATACGCCATACTTGCTTGAGTGGTGTTTGAGGCTGGGTAGAGCTCCAAAAATGTGGATGAAAGGTTGTAAGCACCGTATTGCGCTTCGATTTCAGCTTCGTACTCGGCAACTGTAAGATTGGTGCTTGTAGCTGCTCCGGACTCATCTTTGGTGTTACCAGTGATGTATGGGACATCGTTTGCTGGGCCGGTGGCAAGTGTCTCGATGTATTTGGCGGGGATAGCATAGCCGTCAAGTACATTGCCGAATTTATCAGAGAAGGTACCTCCGAAAAGAGACTCTTCGACATCAGCGAGGGGGAGAGCTCGCATCTCAGCAATGGTGCTAACGTTCTTGGAAGCCATGTACTCTAAGCCAGATGCGAGAGCATAAGACTGGTTACGATAATTCTCGGCAAGAGTAAGGGCCTCGGGATCGTATGGATCACGGGTTCCTGACTCGGCGATGGCTCCGACAATGAGTCCCTTTGACAATGGACTATTGACGAAGTGGTAGACAGCAGCTGAGCCAGCGGATTGACCCATGACGGTGATGTGGTCTGGATCACCACCGAACGCAGCGATGTTGGCATGCACCCATTTCAAAGCGTGGATTTGATCAAGCTGACCCCAATTTCCGGAACTGTTAGATCCGGTAGCTTTGTACATTTCTGCCGAAAGCTCGGGGGTCGAAAGCCATCCAAGAGCACTGATACGGTAGTTGTAATTGACGAATACAATTCCTTGAGACGCCATTCCGGCACCGTCAAACAAAGGTTGATCGGCAGCACCACCTGCTGGGAAAGACCAAAAAACAACTGGGAGCTTGGCGTCGGTAGAGTTACCATTGGTCCAGATATTGAGATTCAAACAGTCTTCGCTAACAGTGCCGCCGGTTGTAGATGGCATACCCGGTCCACAGATAGGACCCATCTTGTTTGCTTGAAGAGTGGTATTCCAGGGTGTTGCATTCTTTGGAGGTGTCCATCGATTCTCGCCAGAGGTATCGGCACCATATGGAATACCTTTCCATACGGTGATATCCTCCCAGTTCGAAATGTTACCATTTGGGGAAGAGTTGAAGGCAGGAATACCTTGAACAGGTCCGTAGTTCGTTTGAATTACTTGGTTGTAAAGTTGTGCTGAGGCGCCATGAGCGAGAGCGGCAGCCCCAAGGACTTGAGAAGTAAACTACTTCATTGTAAAAAGAATGTAAGTTGGAGAGAATTGAGTGAAGAGAAAACTTCTGATAAGAGCGAAACATGTTTCTTTATATGTTCACTCGCAAGAAATCTCAGCTGAAGCTATCCACCAACTCTTGCGTGTCCCATATGTTTTTCGGTCCCGAATAAAGGGTATTGTGCTATTGTCTCTTGCCAAATCAAGCTTTGGATCTGCGCATGAGGCAGTAGCTAAGCATTTACGCATGGTAAAGGATATTAACAAGGGGCTCATGGATTATTAACATCGCTGAAGATGCGTTTCAAGCTTCGGTATTTGTCTACCGCCACCTCAATGCTCCATATATTCTCAAAGTCCGGGATGACGTTTAGATGCAGTATTGAGCCGGACCACCCGGTTCATCCAATAAAAGCGGATTCCAGAAGGATGCCCGTCGTCCTAGACCTTCCGTGCATTGGATTCCAGTATATGCTTTGAACTCGTGAAGGAGGTTCTAATCCAACCGCATATCAAAAATACCTGTTTCCCTCAAGCTGGTTAGGGACACGATGATTAGATATTTTTCCTGTTAATCAACAAGTGCTGTGTCCCCATCTTCTTAGAATCAAGTGTTTCCACACAGACATATAGTAATATATGGGTATCGTCCAAAATATGTTCTCATATAGTTCGGAGGTTTCGGACATTTTTTCTCTGGTCTCGGCACTTCTTTTTCGAGCGAAAGAAGTTATGCTTGACCCGAAATAGGCTATTTGCGTCTCTGCAACGTACAGTTAGTGTACGCGTAGACAAACGCGCAACATGTATATTCGATGTTCTTGGCATCCAACCTCTTTCATATCGATGACCGACCAGAATTTTGAGCAACTAGACAGAACCGAAGCCGAGGTCAAGCAGAATGGATGCCGTACGTATTGAGCATGGATTTATCAGGTATGATTTTCACATAAAGATAATTCCAATAGAGAATATTTATACTCTACATGTGGCCATGGTACAATCCTTGGTACTTGAGACAAAAACACTTGTTCATCACTCTTAGTTCGAGGACGCATTTTAGTTGGTATATCACGTGAACGTTTTCGAGTACGATTAAGCAATCGCTTGGCGTTCTGACTTGTAACTAAGACTTGGAGAGAGTGAAATGAGAACTTCTTGCTTATCCAGACACCTCCATCCACTCCTTGCCATGAAGATATGAGAGCGAAATCAACTCCTCAAAAATGTGTATTCGAAAAATAC
Source organism: Botrytis galanthina (assembly GCA_004916875.1). Classification (NCBI taxonomy): domain Eukaryota; kingdom Fungi; phylum Ascomycota; class Leotiomycetes; order Helotiales; family Sclerotiniaceae; genus Botrytis; species Botrytis galanthina. The sequence continues at coordinate 34,462 of PQXL01000259.1, forward strand.
TTCTCATTCACTTATTCAGTATGCAAAAAGATTTAGTCTACTGCGGACCAGCTCTCAACACGTCTCATACACTTTGGACTGCAAAATTTATCTTCCATTTTTACTGAACTCGAGTTCGCAGACACGTGTTGGTATTTCAATGGAATGATCTAATCTAATCAGCTGTAATGGATCACCAAAGTTACCATGTAAGAAAACTTGAGATGGAATATACTTCAGACAATATTTCGTGTTTCAAAACCATCTGATGATCATACACTCATCCCCAGGAATACTCTCGAAACCAATGAACAGGAACATTTTTGAATTAAGAACCTAGAAGTTCAATCAATAATTATCGGGTATCTTTGGTGCATAAACCGTAAATCACAGAACCCAAACACCAACCCACATCTTCCTCGATGTCCATTCTCCGTATCTCTGTCCGGCCTTAAATCTACCTTCATATTTTGAAACATTGCTCATCCTCATATTCCCTGCGCTCCAAATACCCAGTCTTATGAAAAATTACTTTACGCTCTCTTCTTCCAATTCCTCCCTCACAATTTTGTCTTTCGTATCTTCTTCGTCTAGAGTGTGCGAAGTATCTATGGCCATGAGTTCACCATTTTCTCCCCAACCCGAATTACTTCGACTTAACCGGCCGGTAGAGCCAGTAAGATCGCGCGGACTAGCGAGTGGGCTTCCTGGAGCAGCCATGCCGCCGATACTTCCAGAGATGCTGTCTGTCCTGCCATGACCGAGTAACCCACTTTTCACACTTCCACCATCATTTGCCAAAGATTGTTTGTTGGCGTAATAACTATTCCTTTCACTTGGTAAAGCCGGAGCCACACCTGTTGAAGAGTAAATGCTAGCTCTCTCATTTGCGATAGGACGTGGTTGATATAGACCAGTTGGCGATGTGATTGTAGAACCGTCAATTGTAGCACTCAAAACACTCAAGGGTAGACTTTCGCGACTGCCACCAAATACCGAAGATGGCGCCAAAGCACGAACAGATGCATCAGTATCCATAGATCGCCTTCGTCGGCGTTTAGAAGATGAAGCCAAAGTCAAGATAGATGCGTTATCTGTGAGGAGATTGTTCGCTGTAGCTGTATTGTATGTTGCAGGGTGACCTCCACTACCTTGTGGGGCCAAATGTGCGGGTAAGGCTGTGGCTGGTGGGGAGGTAGGAAATTGATGTGTGAATTGAATACCTTGTGTGTTATTCGAGGCATGATTGTGCGAAACAGTAGTACCAGGAGCCCCAGCAGAATGAATCGTTGTAAGAGTTGTAGTCAAAGATCTGACAGATGGTGCTGGGGAAGAAAATGTGCTATCAGCACCTCTACCAGTGCTAACCCCGCATCCAATTGTACCGTTCGTAGCCTCGCCTGAGGATGGCGCATGGGATGCTGCAATGTCTGATCTTGCAACATCATGTTCCTCGCCCGTTGTAGGAGCTACTGATTTGTTTCCAATTGTTGGCGGTGGATGTCCATCCTCAGAATATTGAGTTGATCTTCGACTTCTTGCCAACGATGACGTGCTGACCGAGTTACCAGTTGGTACGGTTGAAAATGACAAATGTCGATCGCGAGAGGCAGGCGCTGCTGCAGTACCATTTATGCGACCGGACTCTGGGTAAGGGTTGTTGTTCTTCGAGGGAGATTGTTTCTTTAGGCTCGCCTTTGTTTGTTGACCATTTCGTTTCGCATTACTGGTTTGATTGGAATTTGCAGTTGAAGAGCCACTCTTGAAATTAGTGAACTTTTTCATCCATGTTGTAAATGGTCTGCGACGTCCTGCTACTTGTTCAGAACGGTCTGGCATATCAGTCAGTTGATGACAATTTGAATATAAGAGTGAGACAGAGGTAAGAGGATATGGCAATGCACGATCAACTAATAGTATGGTCGTGATGAATGAATCATGAGGTTGGGAATGGAAATGGAACTTTAATGTGGCTCATACCATGTTGTTGTGAGTTTGGAGGAGATTGTTGTTGCTGTGCTAACTCGGTGGCCGCCATTGTGCGAAACTAAGTGACTGGCTTGGCTCGGAGCGGTATTATGCGGAGAGGGTATAGAAAGCGTGGAAAGGATATGAAGGTTAGGAATTGAAGAATGGGTGGGTGAGATTTGATTGTAGATTCCCAATGGCCGGGTTATCGTGGTTTGATGTGTTATCTCGGTATTTCCCTTTGCTTTGCTTTGCTTTGCTTTGCTTTGCTTTGCTTTGCTTTGCTTTGCTTTGCTTTGCTTTGTCTTGCCTTTTTCCCTAGGCAGATAAGAAAGAAAGAAGAAAGGAGTGAAAGTAACCAGACACCAAACTTCTCTCTGGAGTAAGACAAATGGGAATGCAGATGTAAATTGATATCTTTATCTTTGACACAATGATAAGAAGAAAAGAAGAAGTTCAGACGACGATGATGAATTGGTTTGAATGGAAATTCGCTGGTTCATTCTAATGACCGTCACTCTAACCAAGGTCTCTCTTCTCTAGTGCCAAAAACCCTTGGTGCTTGTTTGGTGCTTGATTTGATCGATCAATCACTTGAGCCAATCAATCGATTCGATGATGTATTACATAAGCTGCAGCTTACCCTTCGGGTGATTCACATCTAAACCTCCGACCGTCATAAGTGCTACGGCGTGCTAGCTAGTCTAGCTCAGGCTTAGTGTCATATTGAGACACAATCATGTGATGTGCAATCGGAGTGCGAAACTGGTGGACTCCAGCTGCTTAACATTGATTTGTCATCTACTCGAATAGTTCACCAGTTCACCAGGTTCTGATGCTTCAACATCGAAAGTTGAAAGTTTTTCATTCATACTTCACTGGCATATATCTGAACAACTCTGGTTGCGATACCCTCATATATGTAAGGTTCTCAATGTGGATGACTTTTTTCCCCTACAATGAATTTATCCTCACAGTTCTAATCATTCACATGATTTTGCTAGATGGCTCTTGCTCGTTCTGCTCTTTCCCACAGAGCAATATGATTTCACCCACATGAATCGTGTGTGGTATCTGATCTGTTGATCTGTCCATACTCACATTGAATGACCTGCTCATTTCTTTCATTATGTCTATACAACCATTGCCTTCAGATGTAATAGCACAAATAAAATCCTCTTCGACCATTACCACCCTTAATGCTGTCGTCTTTGAGCTTATCAAGAATTGCTTGGATGCTTCTTGCTCCAGGATTGATATTGATGTAGACTATAGCCGTGGAAGTTGTACAGTAGAGGACGATGGACTTGGTATATTGCCATCAGAATTCGGGGAAAATGGAGGGTTGGGAAAGCTCTATCGTATGTTATCACACACCTTCTGATGCATCCAGAGATATAACTTACCCATGCCAGACTCTTCGAAGCTCAATGTCTCGAATCCAACTCATGGGGGCTACGGAACGTTTATTGCCTCATTATCTGCTTTATCCTTACTCTCAATTACTTCGCATCATCATCTGCACCACTCGCACAATTCAATAAATATGCATAGATCCGAAATTGTATCACGTCAAACCCCAGTCCCCGATCAACATCATTTTGCCTCTTTTGAACACGGTACACGTGTTACGGTCCGAAATCTGTTCGGCAGCATGCCAGTACGTGTAAAGCAGAGAGCGGTTGCTTCTGGAAATCGGCAGGTTATTGCTCAGATGTGGGATGGTTTACGTAAGGACATTGTCTCACTCTTGCTCGCATGGCCAAAAGATATCTCAGTGTCTATAAAGGAAAATGGTACAGACCAGAAAATTACCATCCGAAGGTCTCTCGCAACATCTGAATGGCGCCCAGTTGGAAGTGTTGATCTGTTCAATACTTGCAGTATACTTTCCAAAGCCTCATATATCGCAATTGATGAAAAGCTGTCTTGGATACCCGTGAGTGGCTCTACGTCAAGCTTGATTGTCAATGGCGCGATTTCTCTGATCCCAAATGCAACCAAGAACATTCAGTTTCTAGCATTTGGGATAGAACCTCTGATTTCGCAAGACAACTGTCACTTCATCTATGAAGAAATCAATCGTTGGTTTCTCAATTCCTCGTTCGGAAATCAAGAGGAGGTAAATGAGCTTGATGAAAACGAATTGAAAAGGAGATCTAAGGACCGAAGGTTTAAGGGTGATGGGTACACCAACAAAGAGCTCAAAGCAGGGAAGAAGAGTGTTGATCGATGGCCAATGTTTTACATCAATGTTCACCAAGTCGATCCATTGATGCATGCAAGATTGAAAGTTGACGACGTGTTAGATGAGAAGCGGAATACTCTTGACAAGATTCTGGACTTGTTGCAAGCGATTATCTTAGAATTTCTAACCAGGAATCATTTCCGGCCAAAACTGGCACGCGGGAATCGCACTAAGAGATCAGAATTAGCCGCTTCATCAACGAATTCGGAGATTCTGGAGCAAAGTGGACCAACTAAGACTAATCAATCTTGTCAAGATATGAATACTTTCTCAACTACGCCGGAGTCTTCTGATGGCGATGATAATTACAGCCAGAAAAGAGTAAGAATAGATACGCTGGGAACGAAAGTAAAGCTTCCTTCTTTTCGTCAGTCGCATTCCGCGTCTGATTCCCCTTTTGGGACTTGGTCAAAAATCAAAACAGGGATTGGACAACCACATAGAAAGTTTACAAATATGCCAGAAAATTGTAGTACACCAGTAAAGGTTGGCTCGAAGGTGGAGGTGCGAGCAGAGACACCTTTGATCTCCAAATCAGGCCAATTGACTCGATGTCCTTTCGAAGAAAGTCAAGCGCCAATTTCCAAAACAACACCGTTCACTGGTAAAGTGCAAGAATCAGATGCAAGTGGAGATGAACTGGCTGTATGGGTCAATCCTGTAAATAAGGTCAAATCTCTAGTGAACAGGCGAACGGGTCTTGTCGTATCTGAAAAGAAAGAGAACAGAACGAACAAGAAACAATTTATCTCCAATCCATCTTCTCGCTTGACTGCGGTCAAAAAGTCTCTTACAAGCGATAAGCAGCCTATTCCATGGATCGATGACATTCTGAATAGGTGGGAGAATCCAGTTTTCGCTCCTGCTCAACCTTCAATACCTCAGGTATCGATGGATGGGTTAGATCTAGAGACACAAGAAATTATACACGGTCGTCATCAACACTGTTCACAAGCTGAAATCGAGAAGGCATTTAGAGAAACTTCATCAGGAATTCATGGGCGCATCTCAAAAGAAGCTTTACGAGATGCAGATATCATCGCACAAGTAGATAAAAAGTTTATTCTAGCCAATCTTCAAAAGCAATGTATAGCCGGAGAAGATTCGAGTTCTCTTCTTGTGATTATCGATCAGCACGCAGCGGACGAACGAATCCGAATAGAAACTCTTTTATCTGATTTTCTTGCATCGCCCACAGTCGCAGATATTCCAGCTTCAGCATCAATATTCACTACGCCTCTTGAGAAACCCCTTAACTTTGATATCTCAACAAAAGATTCTCAGCTTTTTCGTACCTACGTGAATCATTTTTCCTATTGGGGAATCATTTATTCAGTTTCGCCAACGGGTACCACCATCACCGTCCGATATCTTCCACCCTTGATAACTGCCAGACTTGTCACAAATCCAAGCCTACTCCTTCACATTCTCCGTACAGAGCTTTATTCGTATCATGAGAATCCAACTTCGCATCCTACCGTCACCCCAGCATCCACTTGGATTGAGAGGATAGCTCACATCCCAAAGAGTATCTTGGAGCTGTTAAATAGTAGAGCTTGTAGGACTGCAATTATGTTTAACGATGAACTTGGTGTTGATGAGTGCAGAGAGTTAATTAGAAGATTGGCAAACTGCAAGTTTCCTTTCATGTGTGCACACGGGCGGGTGAGTATGGTACCACTTGGAGATCTCGAGGTGATGGCAAAAATGAGAGGAGGTGGTGAATACTCACATTCAGTACAGTTGGATCAGGGAAACAAAACTGATAGTAGTGACGGGGCATTTGATACTGAATGGAGAAAATGGATGAGTCAGCAAAGAAAAGATAGTAAGAAAGGGCAAGTACACTTTTAATAAACCCAAAAAGTGAATTTGTGGTATCTTATTTTGATGGCCGGGAATACTTTACCCGAGCTGGAGAATGCACGCTAAGCTTCTCAAACTTGCACAGAAGCTTGGAAACCTTTAGTCCTCGTTGATACAAAAACCATCACATCACAGTCATAACCACAACCGCATCTGCGTCTGCGTCTGCGACTGCAATTACAACACCACTGCAATTTCCAGTGCAACGAAATGGAAAATCAGGATCATCCTTTCGTTTTCGAGGACGGCGACGTGCGAGCCAAAGCCAAACATGGTGAACGAATAATCACTTTCAAATTATCCTCTCATGCGCTTTGCTTCGCCAGCCCGGTTTGGAAGAAATTTGTCTATCCTCCGTTCCCTCTTCTATCCTCAATTCGAAATGAAGAAGAGCCAAACTCGAAGAAATCCTGCGCAGTTCCCGAAGAGCCATTTCCCGACATCGAGTTGGATTTCACAGAAGACAACCCAGAAGCTTTGTTAATTCTTCTGCAGATTGCGCATCTGAAATTTTCCGAAATCCCTTCGCAATTACCGTACGAAGTTCTTTACCACATTGCCATCCTCTGCGATCAGTACGATTGTAGAAGATTGGTAAAACCATGGATTCAGAGTTGGTTGAGAGATGAGGTAAATGAGGCGTATTTACCACACCAAGAAGGATGGTTATGGATTGCTTACTACTTTGGGAGGAAATATATCTTCTACCGACTGATGAATATTCTGGCACTGCGACTAACTGTCGACAATAATGGGAAATGTATGCTGGTGGACGAGCCATATTACCGCTCACATCGCACCCCAAAAACTAAACTTTACTCTCTGGATCTGGAAGCGAGTCCATTACCTCCTGAAATCACAGGTTAGCCTAACGCCGCATATCAATTTTGGTCGCTCTAACAGCTTGTAGATACAATTATTAACTTGCGTCAAGATATGATCTCTTTCCTGATAACTTTGACGACAAATAAACTGGCGGAACTTTTCACAGGTAATGTGCTCAGCCCGTGCAAAGAATTATGCCAGTTGGCCATGTATGGACTTATGAGCAAACATCTGAGCAAATACTATCTGTGGCCTCCACCAAAAACAGAGAATTACAACTCGACTCCTTTCCAATTGTGTGGAACGATATTTCACGCTCTATATTTAAGCTCGGTTGCCCACAAACCTATGAAAATGATTCACAATGGCAACGATTGTTCCTCCATGGATGATTGGGATAAAGAATTTCAGCATAAACTCATATACGGTCTTCGCGAATACGTTATTGATCGGGGTGAGGGCGAAACTGAAGAAAACCAATTTGAAAAGCTTATGGATCACGCGATCGAAGAGATTGGCAATTTTGACTGTCCCGGTAAGGCACTACCAGGAGGGGCTCTGGATCTACGTCGCAAGGGAATTTTTGAAGCTGTTCTCCATGGAATCGTCTAAATGATCCGTTGCGTTGTATTTTATGTTGCCTCTCTCGCTTTGCATTTCATATCCTTGACCAATAGTCAAAAACGGGCTTTGTTACTCCTCTCATTCTCTGAGTGGTTGGGTGCGTGGCTTGTTGGTTCGCTCCCAGTTTCTTATTGATGGCTCCTACTAATTTCGAAGTATATGCGGTAGGGCATTCGGATCGGAGTATAGCGAAGGAATTATTCCATACGGATAATTGCGTGCTAGGAAATATGTTTCGCTGTTCGAGCATACAACGGCATGGGGGGAATCGGATGAATGATATAATCGAATCATGGGGCTCAAACCAGTTTCTGATGCATCAATGATATTCATATACTTCAAATTCAAAAAGTTTTGCGATTTTTTATACATGATCTGTGTTCTGTGAGCTGTACTTTCCACTTCATGATACCGCCATATAAGCTTACTCCGCTCTTACAATGATTTTGCCCGATCTTAATTTCTACTTCTCATGTAGTCCTTGCTGCCTGCTACTTTCTTTTAACCAGTTCATGATATCCCCATCTCCCCCTACAAGATAGCAATCGAACCCAACAGCAACCCATCCACCTTGCCCGCTCACCAACCTCAACTCCATTCCCTGGCTGAAAACAACAATCAAAAATCATCGAAACAAACAAACCCATCACCATAATTCCTCATCAACAAAAACTCCATCGTTTCACATAAACAAAACCCACACTTTAGAACCATCGCTTTGCATGATATACCACACTACAGGGAATCTCCCTCCACCTACGCATCCAGCCCCCCACTAACCGAGAGATCGCTACATGGTTCTTTGTTTACGAATATTATGCATTTTCTTATATGTACTTATCTCAAACATGTGTGTGGGTGGGTGGATAGATGATTTTTGATTTTTGATGTACGATTTCCGATTTCCGATTCATTGGTTGTTGGGGTTTTTGGAGGGGGGTTGCTTGGGGTCTTTGGGGTCTAGATTTTGGGATGGGATGGATTTAGATCGTGTATGCATGTATATGCATATGTACATGTGTAAGGTATAAGTTGTATGTATGTAACCATGCTGTATTGTATGTACCTATGTGCAAATGCTATGTACCTACGTACGATGTACTCTGTATACAGGGAGGAACATTCCCAGCATCCTATCTGCAACCATTCAAACCCGAAGAAGCTATGATTGATTAATTTAGTCGCAGACTAAATCATTATAATCATCATCGTCATCATCATCATACTTCATTCAATTCAACCCCATCCATCTGAAAAGAAACTCCCCAAAATGCTCGAAAAATGATGTATTTTCCTGCCCGTACCCCAAACGCCAAGTGAGATGAATAAATAAATAAATAATACAAATGCAAAGTGGTATCTGTTGTCCCGCCGCTAAAAGGAAAAAGAAAATGAAAATGAAAATCAAATCCACACTTTGCTTGCCTCCACAGCAATAAATGCGCAAGTTTCCGATGGGAAGTTGCTCCAGTAATAAAAGGCGTTTGAGGAATGGGTACATCGTTACATCCTCCCTATCATTTCTTCATAACCTGTCCTTCGATCCACATCACGTGTCATCATCTTCATTGCACCCCATCCCATCGCTAGTCCAAAGCCGTGATAGCAGCTCCCACAAGCGTATCCAGTGCGCTTCCATCACTCTGCACACTATACACCGGTTTGGTGGCGCCACTCCACACCAATCCGAGCATATTGTCACTACTGGTATCCTTACGAATAATACTCTCTGCATTGAGCGCTAGAAAAGCTCGATACTTGGCGAGAACATCTGCGTCCATGCCGGTAGCTCTATTAACCATGAATGAGAGATTGCGTGTAAAGACACCTTTGAATTGCTGTTCGTCTCCATTACAGGCGTTAGGCTCGCAGGCTTTTTCCTGCAGGATTCCTTCAGAGGTAGTCATGTTTGCGATGACTGAGTTGGCGATTTGGACCGCGAGGGCAGTGTAGGAATGACTTCTTGTGCTCCAGGTGAGTTCGGTGAGACCGGATAGGATGATTCCTTGATTGTAAGTGAAGACGATTTTTCCGTTGTTTTTGCATGTGGACATGGAGATGCCGTCGTTGAAGAGATGAGTAGAGGGGTTCATAGAGGTAGTGGTGTTGGTAATAAGGAACTCGTAAGCAATCAGAGCTTGGGAATAGTAGTAACCTTGACCTTGAGAGTTCTTTTTCGCGGGGAGGCGGTTGGCGAGTTTGGCGGAAGCGGTAAGGTAGAGCTCATTTTCTACACTGTTGACACCGGCGTGATTCTTGTCCCACCTGATTGATTGTTAGTATGTTTGTTCAACTCTTATAACGGTGTTTGCGAAAGAGGCCACATGATGAGTTGCAAAGAGATTATGCCATAATTTGTGTAAGGGGAGATTGGTAGTCATTTGACCGAGAGTGAATAGAAAGGCACATACCATAAGCCACCACAAGGAGTATTACCATAAACACTCTTGGAGTCTTCATAGATTGCAGCCGCGGTGTTAAGATAGGTTACATTTCCAGTCGCATCGTAAACCTGAATCCAAGCCAATACCCACCAGAGCTCATCATCATAGTAATCATTGAGAAATCCTTTCGCATACGCTGGGGCATGCGTCAAGATTGTCGCAAAAACTTCAGGCATCCATGTAGCTGCGGTTGGGTATCTTCCATAGTAGTTTGCCATCATTGTAAGGACATTAGCGGAAGGCCACCACTGTGGGGAGAACTTTCCGCCGTCATAGGAGCCCCATAGTCCAGAGGGAGCGTTCCAGTATGTTTTCTGGAGAGCGTTGATAGCTGATGAGGCGTAGTTTTGAAAGTCCCCGCGGGTTAAATCTGTTGCACGCTTCGCTAACAAAGAGGGGTCGAAGTCTCGCTGAATCTTTATTGGGATAGCTTCGACAACCGAAGAAGTGAGGGCAGCTACGGACAACGAAGCCAAAATATGGCGCAGAGAGATATGCATGTTGTTTGGTAGTACTTTGTCTGTGGAAGAGGTTTCGTGCGTCGTTTTTAAGCAGGTTTCAGGACGTTATGAATCAATTAAAATTCGATGATTCACACTACTTTCCTTTCTTGTGAATGGGCGCGTGATAATATAAAGCTTGATGTAAATGACTTCCTGATTTCTTCAATATGCCTCGTGCCAAGTCTGGAGCCAATAAAGTCACGCTACTAATTTGTGAAAGAGATGAAGGAGCAACAGGATTGGACGTTCCTATAGACCATTATGGAAAGCCGAGGAGCGGGAATCGGCAGACTTTATATTCAAGCCTATGATGGCCGGCGGAGCTCCCAAGTAAGCCAAGGTCCAGAATTCTATGGCATTGCTGAAAATTGGTCGGGAAATTGGTTCCTCGATCTTATTGACAGGAAGGCTACAATTCTTTCGAGGTCGAATGGTGGACTATGTGGCTCGAGCGTTTGTGGTCCTAAAATTGGATCTCTTCGGGGATTTTATTCCAACAAGTCAGGGGTTTAAACGACCCACTACCAAACACCTACAAGGTGATCCCACACTGGTGAAGATCATTTGTAAAGCAGTTGAGCCTTGCTCCAGAGTTTCGGTGTCTCATCTGCATATTATTGGATGACGTGAGAACGTGTGTTCATTGAATGGATCCTTTGATTTACATTGGATGAGCTCATAGGAAAATCTCAAAGTAAATCTCGAGAGGGGTTGGAAGACAAGAAAATCGCAATTCTGAAGCATTGCTAACATGTCTTTAGGTAAATGGTCTACAGACGATCTGAAAGTCCCAATAATGTTTGCGGTATGATAACATCGACACTCAAAAATCAATAATTGACATGGTCCTATAGCAGGTCAATATCGGTTACCATCAATTTCTAAGGCTTGGCCGGCGCGAAGACCTTAGATGAGCTCATCCAAGTGTCGAACCGATCGTTGGTGCTTACAAGAGCACATTTTCTCCGATTGGTGAGCCGTAGGTGAAAGAGCCTAGCCCCTTATTCTATAAGTGTCCCTCATACTGATTGGTCAATGTACTCATCCCACTTTTCTACATTCGGCTAGTATAATAGTTGAATGGATTTTGATCACAGTTTTTCGTGTTTCTAGCATTGGTACCAAGTGTGAGGGTAGAAGAAAAACGCCTGACCTTGTCAGATCTATGCCACGAAACGAACTTGTACGGAATTGTGGCATTTATGGACTTAAGGGCTTGTTCAATTTCCCGAAAGGAGGTCAATATGTCTTCTTTCGTTTCATAGCATTGACCAGCAGCTTGAAGAAAGCGGCTGAGCAGTTTCAAGTTCTCAATTCAGATGAACAGCCGTTGCGTTTAGATAAATGTATAATTTCAATTTCCCGGGAGAGGATTCGGGCCAAGATAATTCGTAGTTCTCGTATGAATGTTTCCTCTGTCGGTATGTTGATTCGTTTTGAAAGGGTATGAGAGCGTCAATATTGATTGAGATTGATTTTTTCACCTCGAGATTTGATGGTTACGCGCGATGGTGGATATTTTGATTTGTCATCTGGCTGGCCGTTTTAAAGTAGCCGTGGTATTCCACATAATTGTTAAAGCAGCCATGAAAACTTAGTTTAGACATCACACTCAGTCAGCATTTATCTTATCAAATCTATTTCTCACCGATATCTTTGGCAGCAGGAGTAAACGACGAGGTAAGTTTGACAGCAGCAAAAACGCCACCATATAGCTGGGCGCAATCTTATTAAGTTAATTTTGTCTCAAGCCAGATTTTTAAGGTTAAATCAACGTTGAAGTGGACCATGTAACCCCAGGTTTAACGTGATGGCAATATCGAGGGAAAATGTTACCGGCGTTTAAATAAGAAAGCTGCACTAGCTGCTCACAAGTTGCATTAGAGAGTACGTTTTTGAATTGTCAAGGTATTTTACGCAAAATGGTGTGGGTTACACTTCCTTTCGAATCTAGCGGCCTTCTCACAATCTCGTATCGGTGTACCAAAGGAGTGGTGTAATCTTAAATCCATGGCATTCTCAAGTTCGTTCCGATGTTTCCGTTGAAGGAAGACAACTCATTGGTATCGTTACTCTCAACACATATTAGACTCTAAACCTTCCTGATTGAAGATTGGGGAATTCATGACTCGGTCCTGTACAGCGAGTGTGCGTTGCTGTTCTGCAATACTGGAGCACTTTTCTTAAAATGATGGCGAGCACATGACTGGGTGTCGTTCACCATGTTTTCCCCTGGATATGAGTATCGTCTCCAGGTAGCTTGCAATGAAGAATAGGATCTAAGGCACGTATCGAATCATGTCCGCTGACTTGACACCTTCTTCCCATGCACATCATGAGCATGAAGCTCGACCTCAGGTCCTTTCTCCGTGGCTCGAGGCTGATTGTTCTTTACCATTTCCAGTTCGTTCCTTAGCATTTTACTTCTTCAAAATTTTAGGAGCTGACGCTTTATTTACGCTGTTTTGGGAAAGAGTAAGATTCGCAGCACAGGCTAGACAGAATTTGGAAAGAACAAAGTGAAAGATTGAAACAATTGTTTGATATCACTAATGAATATTTTATAAATCTGAAACGCTAAAAAAAAGGATAAATCTACATTTCCAAACTTCGCTTCGTGGCTCTCATCACACTCCTACAATATGCATACCTCACTCTGTCCTCCTCCAGTCCCACCAACCCCTCAATCGTCGTTCCTCTCGGACTACTGAACTGTTCTCTAATCTCATCACCCGTCATTCCTTTCGACTTCTCTTTTTGCCTGCCATTCGACTTCCCATCTCTTTTTCCATCATCCCCACTGCTCTCATCTCCTTTACCCTCCAACAGGCCCACCAAGCCCTTCAAACTCCTCACCAAGATATCCCTTCCCTCACTCCTTTTAATCCCCTCCTTAACACCCCCATCTAGTATCCCGTCAAGCGCCACTGTTAGAAACGCCATGCTCGTGGCCGCCATCACACTGGCCGCATCATATTGCCCAGGCCCCACCTCCACTATCGATCCTATACATCTAAAAATGTAGCGGACGATAGATTTATTTTGTTGCGAAAGAACCATCGAAGGAGATATTTCCACCACAGTGTTTGATTCTCCGAAACTGGCTGCTAGACTCGGCATTGCGCGAACGATAGCAATTTCTTTTCCTTTACCTTTTCCGATTGAAGATTCTGAGATTCCGATCGCAGCAGTCATTTTTTCCACCGGTGTCCCTACTGCTACACTGATCACCAGTTTCCCTCCCAACGCCTCTTTGACTCCTTGCATTGAGAGTACTGCCTCGATTGTATATGGCTTACACGCCAGTAGAACAATATCCGCTTTTTGCATAGCTTGAAGTACCCCGTCATTCCCAACAAGGATATGAACACGTGATTCACTCGAATGGAATTGTTTGCGCAATCGTATTACGGAAGCCATTGTGTTGACTGTGGCGATAAATGTGTTTATATTGGAATCTGTAGCAGCGCCTTTGGACTTTGCGTTGAGAATACCAGTGAGAATTGAAGTGCCCATTGTTCCTAAGGAAACATGTCAGGTGACTTATTAAGGGGCTGATGAGTTGTGCTCTGTGCAACCTCTCACAAGAGTACAGACAGATGAGCAGAATAGCAGGGTGACTTACCACAACCGATGATAGCAAGTGTAAGTCCTCCATTCTCTTTATCTTTGTTCGACATCGTGAGATCTGGGGAGGTAGGAGAGGAGGCCATGATTGCAATATCTTGACGTGTTTGTGGGTAATGCTCAAGATATATATATAATCCGTCTTCACGTCAAGATGTCTCCTCTTTGGATAGATAACGTACTTTAGAGAAATTTCGACGAATCCGCAATTACGAAGGTCACCAATTTCGTACTTCCTTTCTTTAGAAATTAAATTGCTCCCTGGGGCCTGTACTTTGAGAAGGAGGGGTTGAGGCAAGGTATACGGCCGCAATCCAACCGCGCTAATCCTATATAGGCCTCCTGCTTACATTTATATGAGGCTTTTCATTCGCGGAACAATGAATGGTGATTGATCCATAATTTTCGTGCATTGTGGGTAATTAGGCAACTTAATAACACAACAGATGTTGGAAGATACTTACTGCACTGTACCAACAGATTTAAGGGGTTCGGCTGCGTGTATTGAAGAAAAGCTTTTAGGGGAAAGGAATTCCGATCTGTGCTGCGATAGAGGTGCACAAAATGATCAAATCGATCCAGATAAGCTTCCGACTGATCGTCGCTGGAGGATGCGTCTAGCCGGTAAGTGAGTAGGTACTTCTATTCTGTATGGGGGCTATAAAAGTTCGTGCAGTCATAGATAAAAGACATCAGTACTTCCCTTCGAACCGCATCGTGATGGAAGAGCAACACGTGCAAGTTACTGTAAACGGCAGTGGTGATATGTCTTTAGGAATGGAAGGCACAATCGGTGTCTTGCTGAAAAATTCACAGGCAAATCCTATATCAGAATTCCAGCATGAATCTTTGTCGAATCCCAAAATATTCATACGATTATTAGAGCTTAAAGATATCGAGGGGGGAGACATGACGACCGAATTGCGTTGTAATATTACCACGTGGCATGTTGACCATATACCATCATATCATGCCATATCCTATGTGTGGGGTAGTCCAGAGTTCATCACAACTATAAATGTTAACGGGAGAAGTCTGAAAATAAATAGAAATGCGGATTACGCGTTGCGACAAGCAAAATGGTTTGGCGTCCGATATATTTGGATGGATTCCATATGTATCGACCAACACAACATCGAAGAGAAAGGTGATCAGGTAAAAATGATGGGGCACATATATCGAAACGCTTCATGGGTCTTGGCTTGTGTAGGGTTGCATGATGATGACAGCGAGCTTGTGATGCGATTTTCCTGCAGAGCCAAGACCTTCAAGCCAGAAATGGGCCATATTGATGGAGCCTATGGGCTGACTGTCATAAAACATACAATTGAATCTCTGATATGGGCCATTAAGACCCAAGACGTCAGAAAGAGAAGGCTCCGCAAAGCATTTTTCGCCTTTATGGAAAGACCCTACTTCAAGCGAGTATGGATCTTGCAGGAAGTTTCTATGGCTGGAAGTGTGATTGTTTGTTGCGGAAGCGACCATCGTCCTATAGGCGAGCTTTATACACTTCATCATAAACTACACAGTCTTATGGTAAACACTGGCCGGCTTTACTCATGCAAGCAGTCGTTCCTCGTTGCTTCTTTGACAATGCATCGACAAGGGATGACAAAAGCTTCCATAGCAGACTGGCAGGACAGCCGTTGTGACCCTTCTACGAATTCTTGCTGGGGTTACTGTACGGATCCATGCTATCGATACCTGGCATATGGGGCTAGCAAATTAGATCAACATTTCCTCTTACTCCCTTTATCAGAGTTGACAAAGGACTTACAATGCCAAGATCCTCGGGACAAGATATATGGAGTTCTCTCCATGGTTGATTGGCAGGATATTCTGCCGATTGAGCCGGACTACACCGCAGACATCTTTGAGCTAGTAGTTTTGGCAATGACTAGGATCATCGAGCAATCAAAATGTACAAAAAAACAATGTTCAAGAGAAAGTTGCTATCAAGCAGCGTTACCTCTCGCTTACTCATTGGCGGAGAGCATGAAGCTACCCCTTGCGCGCATAAATCTAGAGATCGATCACATAAATCAGCACCAAGAACGAGACATCAGCTTTGATGATCCTGCAAATTCACAAGCAGAAGACACAGAATGGTTTTCTTGTAAAATTATGAAAGGGACTGACAATAATTGTAGGCTCGACGTTCGACCAGATTATAAGTTTCATAAGAAGCATATAGAAGGAGAACTGGGGTGCATATTTCATCGTGATAAGAGCGGCGGCCGGCCAAGATTAATCTTGCCTGATCTCGAAGGGGACATCCCGGAAAATTATGTCAAAATCACAGATGATGAGGGCGGACTCATAGCGCTGTTACCTCAAGCTACACAGCAAGGAGACTTACTTGTTACTCAAGCGTACGCACATTTTGACCGCAAAAAGCCAACCGGAATCAGATATGAAATGCCTCGCTACCTAGTGTTACGAGAGCACGAATCGAACCGCCATTCAATAATTGGGCAAGCGATAGTTGCGGGAGGATGTGTGGCGTCTAGCGCTACTATTGGCTTATGGTTCGACTTACAATTTGATGTCCGCGACGCGCTTAATTTGACGATTTCCTGGGCAAAATGTCCCGCCTACCAAAAAAGAGATCTTTCTTTGATGACTTGGAGTATGGCAAAAAGCTTATTGGACCTAAAGGTCTGTCGGGTTCCATTATCTTCATACGCTTCCAAGGTGCAACATAGGCCAGGGGGAAGTGAAATTGATTGGCTTCAGAAACTTGGATTTGATCCTTGGACGGCGGAAAAGTCGGGAGGACTTAGCAGGAGACTCAGACTATGGTACTTAAACTATGAAGTTGAATATGGAACGAGACGAGTAAATAGAAATGCTAAATATGCATCTGCGTAACGAGAACAGGGTTCGAAGAATACGCATATCCACTAGCTTTGCAATTTGCCCACAACATGCAACAAATCGTCCACTTGCAGTAACAGATTCAAAAGATCCACCTAGCTTACTCTACAGTAGCATGTTCATGTACCGCACAACAAAGAACAGGGAAATTCTAGCCAAATGCGCTGGATTATTGATAGAAAGTTATGGATACTTTTGTATTCACTCGATTTGATAAAACCCCCTCTCCATTTTCTCCCTCATAATTTCCAATGCTCGTGCTTTTACGACTCTGCACTCGCAGCTTTTCTGGGGGAGCCCTGAATTTAGAAGTTACGAAAATGAGTGATCTGATCTAAAAAATTCGGAGCTGAGCCGATTTTCCGAATGGGAACGGGCTTTTGGTTTTGTTGCTCGACTCATGGAATGGGGGAAAGCAAAAATAGAAAGATGGGAATGAGAAGTGCAAGTAATGACACCAAAACTTCATAAGGAATAATATTTTCAAAAGAACTCTACAACTAATTCGCGCTAACTTTGTGTTTCATGATTTGATGATCTTGATAGCCAAGATCTGATAGACTTTTCTTCGACTCGGGAATGTTCCCTTCTGATTCCTCATAGTCCCTTTCCGAATTCACTCAA
Organism: Botrytis galanthina; assembly: GCA_004916875.1. Taxonomy (NCBI): domain Eukaryota; kingdom Fungi; phylum Ascomycota; class Leotiomycetes; order Helotiales; family Sclerotiniaceae; genus Botrytis; species Botrytis galanthina. The sequence continues at coordinate 52,050 of PQXL01000259.1, forward strand.
AACTCCTCCTACCTCCGATATTGGTTTAGGAAGATAAGGAAGTTTCCTCACGACACGCTATCTGGATCAAAAATTACCCTATTGGGAAATGCCAGATGTCGAGCACTAAACTTAGGTAAAGACACTATCTTCCTAGCTACTGTACAATACTAGTGAATACTGGTAAATACGCTACACGTGATTTAGTTATGGTGAAACATGATCTCACTACAATAATTTACTATTTCAGTACATCCTCATCCTTTTATTGATCAGTTGCAGTCCAAATCGAAACCGATTAAACTTTACATCAATCCAATTGAAATCGATCCGAATTCAATTACACTTCAACACAATTAAAAACCAACAAACGCCGCGACAAAAGATGTCCGACTCCGACGCACCTACCAACGTATCTGTTAGAGATCTCGACTATTCAGGACTCAGAAAAGCCATCGATACAAGACTCAACAAATATTTCGAGAGGCTGGACGCGCCAGAATCTCACGAAAGACCCAAGGCCATTCATCGTAACGACTTTTACAAATTCACAATCCGCGCAGAAGAGCCAAATGTAGAATTCATCAAGTTTGTACCAAAAATCATGTGGTGCAGCAAACTGGGAGTCTACAAACACGTTTCCCGTGAGCGGGCTTATGAACTTCGCATTGTTCTTGATGAGTTTTGTGAAGAATGGTGTAGTCAATGGTTGACTGGTGATGCTGGAATATTCTTTGTGCAGATTCGTATGAATCTTCGCAGAGGTAGGAACTTGTGAACCGACGAGGGTTCCTTCCGACGACTACTGGGAAGTAAATCACTTGTAGTCACTCGTGGCTCTAGATGTCTGGCAACACGTCATTCTCAGGGTAATCTCTACCCATAACGGATGCAAGAGCAAACAAGACATGGAAAGGCTTCGATTATTTACAAGCGTGTCCTTACAAAATGAAACTTTTAACCAAAATCATTCTTTTTTTCGTAATAAGAAACAAATCAAGAGCGACAACATCAAAATAAAACTAGTATTGAATTCATCTTAATCGAGACTCTGAATCCTTAGACTGGGAAAAGTATGGAACGGCAAACGTATCGAAAGGTTTTCACTGAGGCAGAATTGGGGGAACATCTCACCAACTTATTTCTAACGTTGGATGAAGATTGGCTTCGAGATATTATGGCTCAAATTGTCAGGGACGAAGGCTACGGACGCCCTGTTTACAATGAAAAAAATGAGGCTATCTTCATAATCAACATTGACCCATCGAAGCTATCTCATAATAATCCGCGAAAGATGATCACGGCATACACCTTCATGGATGTTGAGGATATTCGAAAGTTTCTTAGGGACTTGTATCATAAATCCTGTGTCGACCAAAATACTCGTGGAGCCAAAATTCGGTGCGATCTCCGTTTGGAAGGTCAGAGAATAGTCTCGCAGGTCAAAGTATGGGAAGAGGGTGACTCAGATTTCGATGAAATTGGAGATGAGGAAGATGATGAATCGCTGTTTGAAGAGGTGCTCAGTGGCACAAGAGATAGTGATGCCGTCTGGAGACGAAGGGTCTGGTTCGCGATCGAAAAAATGAGAGCTCCACAACTTCGTAGGGCTATCCACATGATATGCGGAGGAGTCTACAAGCTGAGTTTGCCCGCTGATGAGGAATATATCAATGAAAAGGAAGATTTGGATTCGCGACGTATAGTCGCGGTAGTCTTTATAATTGGTACTCGAGTCGTCCTCACACACGAAGCCGAAAGTTGTGATCTACTAGAGGAAATGACTGTTTATGAGCTTAAAGGAACCCTTTCAGTTTTGTGTACATCTAAACGTGTCTCATTGCCAGTTATTAACGGCAAGCAACTTTTTATAGATGGGTGCACAATTACTGTCGAAATGTATGAATGGGACGACCCGCAAAGTGAGAGCGAAGAACAGGATCCAGCAGATGAAAATCCAGCAGATGCAAATCCAGCAGATGCAAATCCAGCAGATGAATATCCAGCAGAAGATGAAGCAAGTGATTATGGAGTGGAAGTTGAATCGTCCGACAAAGAATACTATGAGCCTGAGAGCCCCAATCCTAGAAAAAGGGCTAGACTGTGGGTTGAGTCAAGTCGGCTGCTCGGACCAAGATTGTGGTAGTATGCATATTAAAGTGACTATCGATATGATGGTGAATTCTAGATAATTAATTTGGCGTCCAGTATTGTATTTTTATACTGTGGGGGAAGGGGGGGG
>PQXL01000260.1:0-54160 GCA_004916875.1 Botrytis galanthina
TATAAAAAATTTAATTATATTAAAAAAAGTTTCGAAATTGTTATAGAATATAATTCAATTAGAATTAATTAGAAGTCAATTATTACTGGATCAAAATTAATTAAATATTTTTATACAAAAATACTTCTATATATTCTTAAAAATGATTACAAAAACTAATATTCTCATAAAAAGGTTTTACTATATTAACCAACTACAATAAAACCTTTTTATAAGAATACCGATTTTTATAAACTTTTTTAAAAAATATATAAAGATATCCTTATATAGAGGTTCCGTTTAATCCCAATATAATAATAATTTTCTTTTGATTAGTTTCAATCGAATCAATTCCATAACATTTTTTTATTTCAATTAAATCTAATTAAACCTTCAATATTTTTATTATATAATAAATAATCCTGATAATTCTATAGATTTAATAAGAATATATATAATCTTGAGATTAAAGAATATAAGAATATTTTAATAAAAAGATTTTAAAGATATAAATCTTTTTTAGACCTAAAAATTTTTGAGATCAAAAAAAAATAAGGATAATAGAGGTTATTCTTATAGGAGGGATCCTTATGGAGAGGTTTTGCTGTAATTGCAGTCGGATCCTGCAGTGGTAAACGATTCCGTGTAATGCGTTCCCTATCCAAACTCGTTCCTAAACTAATTGAGCGGCCACCTGATACTAGGATATACTGGTTCAGTTAGCTCCATAGTCTCCAGTGGCTGTCATTACCAACTACCTTCAGATGAACGTTCATGTTGAGTGGCTGAAAAACTCTTTTTCTCTATCTACCACCCAACGTGGAGAATAATTCAGCATAGATAAATGCAGAAGTGGTGACGGTAGATCTCGATTGTCACCGTCATACCAAATAACTTCAGTGAGCTAGTTATTATGGTAAACTAAAGAATCTCTTGGCTGCATTTGTAAGTGCTTGCTTTTCAAAGATATGAAGACAAGGTTGAAGACTCGAAGATATTTTTCTTTCCCATTCAGATTCAATTCGGTATCTAAGTATCCGGTCCACTCTTTACTCAACTTCTCACATTCGTTCAAAATGCGTGTCACTAAAGGTCTTATATTGGCTGTTGCTCCTTTGGTGCTAGCTGCCCCTACTCCCTCTTTATTCGGTGATATCCTCGCTTTAGAAGCTGGTATCGCCAAAATTATTACTACCGTCGTAAGCACAGTCAAATCGGATATCGAAATTGCTGTTTCCAAGCTCGACGCTACTCTTCAAACCAATGCCGCAAAGCACGGTTCTGTTTGGAACTATGGCAGCATTTCTTGTCCTCAGGTTGCACTTTCTATCCAGCGATATCTTCATGACATCGCTTGGACCAAAAAGTCGACCAACTACGTCAATTGGACCACTTACAAGGCCAATGGTGTTAACTTTGGTGCTTGGTTAGAACAGTAAGACCACCCCGTTTTCTTTCCCTTTTACGTGTACAGAAAACTAACAGTGGCATTAGAGAACAAAACTACGATCCTGACTGGTGGAATGCTTATGCACCTGATGCTATTGATGAATGGGGGTTCTGTGAGACTTTAGGTGATAGGTGTGGCCCAGTCCTTGAGGTTCGTTATGCTTCATGGATTACCACCGCCGATATCGATAAGCTCGCTGCTCAAAACATTAATACGCTCCGCATTCCCACTACATACGCAGCTTGGATCAAATTCCCTGGTTCCAAATTGTACCATGGTAATCAACAAACCTATCTCCGAAATATTGCCCTCTATGCTATTCAGAAGTATGGAATGCACGTCATTATTGGTCTTCACTCTCTTCCTGGAGGAGTTAACTCCTTAGGTATCGGTGAAGCTTTCGGACATAGCGGGTGGTACCAAAATGCCACAAACTTGGACTACTCCTTCCAGGCCATTGATGCTATTCTATCTTTCATCCAAAGCTCTGGTCAACCACAAGGCTTCACCATTGCTCCAATCAATGAAGCTTCAGATAATTTCAGTGGCTTTGCCACGGCTTCAGGATTGACTGCCAACGGTACCAACTGGATTAACACGTACATCAATGGTGTCCTGACCCGTATCGCTAAAGTCAACAAAAAGATCCCTCTTATGTTGCAAGACTGCTTCTTGGGAGAGGCTTTTTGGTCTCCATTCTACGCTGCTGGAACAAATCTCGTCATAGATTCTCACATCTACTTCTTTGCCGCTGCCGGTATCTATTCGCAATATGTTGCCCCAGCCATCTGTGGACAAGCGCAATACACTGCGGGCGATGGCAAATTCCCTGTTTTCATCGGCGAATGGTCTCTTCAGACTCTTTACAACAATACCCTTGCTGGACGTAAGGTTATCCACGATACTCAAGTTTATGCTTACCAGAAGTATGTTTCCGGTAGCGCATTCTGGAATGTCAAGATGGTTAACAATACTGCTGCTGTTGATGGAGAGGGTATCACTTCAGACTACTGGTCATGGGAGCTTTTAGTTGATCAAGGTGTTATCACACCCACAATCAACGGGTCTTACTGTTAAGCAAGATTCTAGTATCTCGTAATCGATGGACGATTGATACAACAAGTCGTCGTCTAACTTCTTTCACATGTATATATAACTTTAGAGGATGACCAATTTAATGAAAGTAATGAATATCATTTTTACACAAGTTTACGCATTGCATATCGAAAAATTGGAAGTCATCGCAAAATCGGAAGTGATAAAATAAATTCGAGACTGATCATTCCCCCTTGATCTTCTCGGGTAATTTTAGTTTCTTTCAACAAATTCCCACCAATTTAGGACTACCGAAATGCTTTCCGTAACGAGTTCAAAATCTTGCATGCTGCTAAATCTACCATTACAATTACGACCATGAGTGCATATTTTCAAGCATCGCATCCACATAGAATAATGAACCTCGCTCCACAAATGAAAAAAGCCATACACCTAATCACTCAGTCAAACTGTATGTTGAGAACGTGGAACTTCAATACTAGATACATCAGGGTTCTGATCATGCAAAATTTACCAAGAAAAATAAATCAAAAGCTCCTCAATCTTAATGTTTGATTTCGGACTGAAATGATAATTGTCTGATTTAATATCAAATACTGAATAGACAGTACCTTTGGGATATACCGATTGTTTCTTCCGCCCAGCTGGAGCCTCCTTCTATCCTACAATCGAGACTTGTCGCCTTTGTCATTATCGCTATATGGTGCGTCACTTTGTAATCAATCTACCATGGGGTTCACGATATGCCTTCGTATTCTATAACAAGAATCGGTGATAACGATAAAGAGTAAAAACATCTCTAATAGGGATTCTCATTCAAACACTATCTCCGAATTCTAGAACAACTTTCAGGTTGTCCCCATCCCGAAGATCCCTATCACCCCACACTCGAAACGGTTACACGTTGACGATACCCCGCTTGCCCCGCACACTATTCCGCCCTCATTCCGCACACATTTAAGGTTACTGTAAAGAACATATATACAGTACATACCTAGAAAGGCATCATAAATGTTATCCCAAACTTGTTCACATAATTACATACTCTCCCCTATTCTCTAACATCAACCACATCTCAAGCCCTGTATTATCCGAATCTCATATATAACATCCCAGAAGCTATCCTTGACAAGATGGAAGGTAAATGTCTCTGCGGCGCCATAACCGTAACAATCAACGACTCGGAACTCTTCTCACGTCCACGAGGGCATTTATGTCATTGTCTAAATTGTAAAAAGACAGCCTCATCGGGTATGTGGAATTATCTCAACTCATGAGAAAGTGATTAACAATGAGATCAGCATTTGGGAGTAATCTGGCAATCGAGAGTGAAAAAGTGACGATTAAAGGGGCGGAAAATATGAATGTATATGAAGACTATGATACCTCCAGTGGAAAATGTGTTAGGAGGCACTTTTGTAAAACATGTGGAAAGTGGGTTTACCATTTCATTTTCCAGTTCATGCCTCCTGATATTTATTCCTTGAAGTTGCGTGAAATCATTAACAAGATCCACAGTCCAATTCAATCAATCGCCGAAGCATATCCTGGTAAGACCATTTTGAAGATGGGAATCTTTGAGAAAGTCATGACGCCAGAATGGGAAAGCTTCGTGAAGGATAGACATCCATGGCTACCAGCAGTAGAAGGAGCGATACAATTCAAGTCGGAAAGTGGTGGAGAGAAAGTGTAATAGTGCATGGTTGTTCTGATAATTCGAATTTAAGACCACCAATACACGGTATATGGCTATGTTTAAAATGGCAATAGGTGTAAACAGTTCATTTGCTATGAAATATCGGTAATCTTACGTTAATTTGAATGACCATGCGTTTCTGCAGACGTCACAATGAATGAAGACCAAGAGTAGATTTGCAAACCAAGGAGTCTCTCATCAAGCACTTATTTCTCCTACCGATAATGCATAGTGGATATATCAATCGTCTTTCAAAGCTCAAACACAACATCATAACATATCCCCTGGAGGTATCAAAATTATTTCATTATATCACTGCATTTCTATCTAAGCTAATGAACCCCCATAAGTCTCCATATTGTACAATCAATAGATAAGCCCACTCCTTAACCCCAAGTTCCACCTCCACCGCTCCTACCCTGCCTCTTTTGAGCACTCAATCTCCAATCATCCTCTGCCGCAAACTTATTATGAAGAGGTTGGATCCTCTCTGCCTTCTTTCTCTTTGACAATTTCCCTGCATCCGCCACCTTGAAGAAACTTGGTGCCGCACTCACCAACCACTTAGGATCAATAGTTGTTGTGCAATGCATATATTCTTTCGTCGTCATTACAAGGGTATGGTAAATAACCCATTCGGCTTGTTTACCAAAAAGAGCTGACGAAGGATGTAAATATACAGGCGTGCTTTCAATTAATGTTTTGTATCCTTCCTGGGGATCCTTTCGAGCAGAATTTCGGAAGAATCCAGAGCACAGTGCTTGTCGAACTTTATCTGTGTTACGACCACAAGATACAATAGGATGCTTGTATCGTTCCATAATTTTCAATAATTGATCGCGAACATCTTTTGCGCGCTTCATACTTCGTGCTTGAATGAAATTTTCGAAACACCACGGACTTGCAAATTTATTCTGCTTCCAACTGTTGTAAACGTTCAAAAGTGTGAGATGATCACCATGAGGATCGTGAAATTTAGCCTTCTTCTGATCGGCCTGAGCTTGTTTTTCCTTGGGTCGATAGAAGATAGTTGGAATAGAAATCATAGCAACAATACTAAGTAATTCATCAGAGCAACCGAGATCAACCGCTGCAATGAGAACCTTTGAAAGAGATGGTTCCATAGGGAAATCTGCCATCTTGCGACCCAAACGAGTAAGAAGTCCTTCGTCATCCAATGCTGAAAGGGCATATAATTCTTCCAGGGCTGTCAACATAGTATTTGTTGGAGGTGGATCCATGAAGTCGAAATGAAGCAAATCATTGATGCCCATAGCCTTCAACATCAAAATAGTCGTGGATAAGTTTTGTCTCTGAATTTCCGGTATGCTAGTAGGTAACATCTCAGATTGGAAAGCTGCTTCTGTGTAAAGACGGAAACATTTTCCTGGGCCTGTTCTTCCAGCACGTCCTGCACGCTGTTTGGCCTGTGCTTGAGAAATTGGGGTAACTATCAACGAGTCCATACCGAGTTTTGGATCGTAAGCATTCTGCTTGACAAATCCAGGATCAATAACGTAATAGATATGGTCGATAGTAATAGAAGTTTCGGCGATATTGGTAGCAATCACCACTTTTCGAGCTCCAGGGGGTGCGGGGTCAAAGATCTTACTCTGCAACTCTGTAGGAAGTGAGGCATAGACAGGAAGAATAATTAATTCCGGAACACTAGGTCCAAGTGCTTTCATACGTTCGTAAAGAATTTCACAAGACGTGTCAATCTCCTCACTACCAGTCAAGAAGAGTAAAATATCTCCAGGAGGTTCTGTCAAATGAATTTGCATAACCGTAACCAGAGCAGCATCAAGGTAATCAGATTCAGGCTCCCTCGAGTACATGACCTCTACAGGGAAAGTTCGACCAGGAATAGAGAAAATGGGACACTCATTAAAGTATGACGAAAATTTGTCAGCATCAAGAGTCGCAGATGTGATGATGATTTTTAGATCTGGTCGACGTTTGATAGTTTTCTTCAGCAATGCAAAGAGAACATCTGTAGAGATGGTACGTTCGTGAGCTTCGTCCAGCATGATAACCGAATATCGTTTTAAATCAGGATCCATCAATACTTCTCTCTGTAACATTCCGTCTGTCATGTACTTGATCTTCGTGGCTGGACTAGTACAATCTTCGAATCGAATAGTGTATCCAACCTCTTGACCAAGCTCACAACCAACTTCTTCCGAGACACGCTTTGCAACAGACATTGCAGCAACACGACGTGGCTGGGTACAACCAATTATGCCATTGTTAGCAAAGCCAGCCTCTGCTAAATATTGGGTTAATTGTGTCGTCTTTCCTGAACCAGTATCACCAACCACGATCAAAAGTTGATTCTCATGGACAGCCTTGATTAACTCGGAGCGGAACCTGAACACTGGGAGCGACTCTCTTTGATCTTTGATGGACATATCTGTGCGACGACCTAGAGGTTCATTCTTGTTCTGAGTAGCTTTCTTCCAAGCAGGTACAACTTCACTACTGGGTGCTTGTTGTTTTGCAGTTCTAAGATCACTAGCAAACTGTCTCTGGTCTGGATTCGCCATCGGATCATTCCATTGGGCAGAAAGATCAACCTTCGCTCCATCTTCTGTAGCTTTGTCTTGAGCTTCTTGTTGTTTCAACTCCCTACGGTCTTTAGCTAGAGTCGTACCTGCCATAGCAGCGCGATTAAGTGAGCCATCAGGAGCCTTTACGACTCTGATTGGAGACAACTCCAAAGACTGCTTCGTTTGCCCGGTCAAGAAAGGAGGCTCTTCTTCTCGAATCTCAATATCAACATCTTCTTCGAGCTCCATTTCTCCCTCGCCATTCAGTGTCGCATTATAGTCTTCGTCTAGATCTGGGTAATCCGATGCTTTTACCACGCCGGATGCGATCAGTTGTCGAATCTCCCATCTTTCAGGAGATGTCATTCTCTTCTTGTTCTTCCTCGAATTTCGCGACATTTGTCCTTCAAATACCGGCACAGGCTCATCAATTAAACCATACTCATTCTTGCTACCAAGAGGAGCACTATTAGCCCCGGAATGAAATTTCTCTTGGGGAGCCAAATCCATCCCAGTTTCTTGGTCAGCCTCCTTCATTGAAAGTCCGATTCTGTTGCCTTCCACTTTGATGACTTTGACCTTGACGGGTTGGTTTCGCGAAACTAGATCCGACGGGTGGTTTACTCGTTGCCCTTCTACTAATGCTGAAACATGCACAAGTCCATCAACCTTTCCCTTTACACCGTGTATATTAACAAAAGCACCGAAATCCTTGACGCTAGTGACATGGCCGTCATAAATCTTCTGTAAAATGACTTCATCGTCAATTTCGGGAGTACGTGGTCGTTTGTAATCATCATCATCTCTTTTCCTCCGGCTACTTTTGTGACTCTTTCGCATCCTCCCAAATTCGTCTTCTTCGTATTCGTGCTTTCGACGCCTCCTTGGTTCATCTCCGGACCGTGATCTAGATCTATGCCTATCTCTGCGACTTCGTCCTCTGTCATAATCTTGATCTGGACTCCTACTTCGTTTTCTGTTTTCTCTCTCAAGTTTCACCGGTTGCGCTTTGGGTGCTAAACCTTCTAGTAAGGCAAGGGTATCATCGACAGGTTGTGCCTTGGGTGCTAAACCTTCTAATAATGCAAGGGTATCGTCGATTGCATCAGTTCCATTCATTGCATGATCTTTCGAGTATTCGTCTTCGTCTTGCCATGCCGGTTTCTTGTCGGGTAATGCCAGACCTTTAAAGACCTTCGTTTTCTCTTCGACTTTGAGGTTCCCATTTTCAGCCGATGCGCCATTTCTACCTTTACTACCTTTGAACTTCGGATGCATTGTCGAAACCAGGCGATCCACACTCTCGACTAAACTTTGAGGAAAGTCTCCGCCAATTGCCTCGAGCTTCTTCTGGAATTCCTCAAGAGAACTGCATTCTGTACGTTGCGCAATAACGAATTCGGCGAGGGTTTTATCACTTATTCCGAGATGATTATGCAGTTCAGAGGCCACTCTCTGAACCAAAGAAAGGATTTCGAGAGATTCGAGGTCGTCCATTTTGAAGATGGCAGGGGAGGTATTGCTGCTTGTCGATAAACTTTCGAGATTCAGCAATCAATAAGACGCCGAAGCGCGCTTAAACTTATCTCGCTTGTGAAACAAGCGCCAAACTTCGAGAAATCTTAAACTTCACCCCTGTCGATTAATATGTATGATATAACAAATTGAGCGTACCTTGAGGGATCTTCTTTATGAATATTGGTGAGTATAAAAAGTATAAAGTATTTGTGTTATAGGAAAGCTTCTAAGTCATCTATGAGCCGTAATGGGGATGTAAAAGTGACACAAGGTGCGCGGACCGAAAAGAATAGCTTTTTATAAGGTCGTTATTTTTACCTCGCTTCTTGGAAGTTTCAAGAGACAGAGTCGAATTGGAGGCATGGTGTAGCATCAGTCTAGATAAAAAAGTATTTAAGACGATTAGGTAGTGCCTATTTATCGATACTTGAAACTAGAGGGAGAAGTTCAAGGTTATCTACATTTGCATGAATAAATTACAAGCACGTCGGAGATTCAGGTTGATAGTACGACTTTCAGAAGGATTAATATTATACCACAGTCAGTACAATCTTACCTCCTGCTTGGCCTTGGGGCAGGAAAAAAAAGACCCTTCACACCAACAAGAATAGATGTGAAAGTCTTGCTTGAGACTTTTCTGTCAGAGGTTTGAGTTGACGCTTGATCGCACTGGTATATGAACTCAGGATTACTATTGTACACGAATGATTCTGCCACAAATCTGCTCCTCGATCAATTTCAAGAATGGAACCCTCATCTTTACTGCCTTTGCTGGTGTTTCTTGATTTGCCACAGAGCTGTTAATACCACTAGTTCTCTTTTCCTTCTTGTCGCCAATATATAAAAAGTTGACGATGAATTGTGGCCACACTTCTACATCCAGCTCACAACATTTCTCTCCGCCTATGACTCCCTTCCAGCATGGACTTCAATGTTTTTTAATCTGACTTTGAACAGCTGTACATTTTTTGGGAATTGGGTTAAACAATGAAGACATCCAATGGTCAAGGTGGGACGTATATCCCGGATAGTGAAGCGGTGGAAGAAATATTGGGATTTGTGAGTGAGGGATTGAATGCGGGGTTGAATATGTCATCTTTCTAGAACATCCTCTCCGGAACGATATTGTTTATAATTCTTGAAAATTAAAAAGATCCTTCCATGTCATTACGATATCAGTTCTAAATAGCAGATGGCAATCGACTTGTCTTCGACTATCCGGTACAGTTTGAGGATGATTATAGGTGCTTGATGATATTTGTCAATGCCCAGGATAATATTCAAGATTTGGAAGGTGCAACAAATGCGGCTAATGTTTAGAATATTTACCTGCCTCATTCCAAACACTATAGAAACGATGGCCATACCTTCCTTAAGTCACATCATAGCAACAATAATAATTCCGGTACACCACGCTGAGGACCCCGAAGGCATAAATATTAGGTATGTTTGCACAATCTAACCAGTCGACGCGCACCCTTTTCGAATCACCGGGACCAATCCTCATTCATCAAGCCTGCAATTTCATTTCTTCTGCTCGATTTTCATATTTGAGGACAAAACATCCTATCATAAACTCATTACTCATCGTTGTAGTTTCAAAACTTGACTGAATCATGATACTGAAAGTACAGCAAAATTCAGCATTGAATTGAACCGTAGGAAATGTGATGTGCATTATTGAAAATGGTATTTATGAAAATTTGCGATGTGCAACATACCACTCTCTGATATCACTAGCGCTCATTAAGGTTCTTCGCTTTTTGACTTCATTTGATGACCTGAAATTATATCATTTGTTTCTAAAGACGAATATCTACTTTCTTGCTGGCCTGTTCGGGATGATTTTAGATTAGAATCCTAATTTTGCTTCTTGTTGATCAATCTATACGATTTAGCAATTTTTAGATTGCTTTCCGACGTTGATATAGGAGTTTAAAGAAGCAGTCACTTTTCAAGGTGCGACATGCAACAAAACTATTCTAATGTAGCTGGCGTTCTTTTTACCTTTTCAATAAAAACTTTATTTCACATCTGCCAAACTGCAATGTTTCACTTTGAGCATAAATTGTGAAGACCATACTGAAAATGGCGGTTTGGTTGATACAGAATTGTGTAATTTTGCTTTTGCCCATACCGTATATGTAATTGTGAAGAGGACTGAGCGTCTGTAGAATTTTCTATATGGATTCAAAAATGAGGTCTCATTTTAATGTGCGATATGCAACAAGATAGACATTGTCATCGCTTGAGGAAACTCTATTTCTATTTTGAAGAAGAGCAAATCATCTATTTTGTGTTTCAAAATCTATCACACATGAGACGGGCATTATACACTTGCATGATTTACATTATCAATTTATTTTGCGTTTTCCATTGACGAGTAAATCATTCGGAGCTTTGCAGATAATTTTGCGAGTCTGAAGTTGGTGGTCGAAATTGGCCTACCTTGAGAAATGCGATATGCAACAAAACTTATTGCCATGAAGGAGTTAAATTTTCTTTCAACTTCCTTCTAGTCTGGCTCTGGTTGCAGCAAATGAGTGTCTTCTAGGGAGTGCAAAGTAAGAACCATGTTGATCAGGTGAAAAGGTTTTCTTGACTGACTTCACCCTTGAGTCTTGATCACTTCTTGGTAATAGAGGTAATAGAGGAAAAGCGGAATGTTATGGATGGGTAAAAAGAGGAGTTATAAAAGAATGCAGTATACCGATGAATAACGTCGATGACAAAGAACTGCGGGATAACGCGCGACATCAAGGACATCAAGCTCCAGAAGTAGTAGGACTGAACAAAAGTCCTGGCCAACAACTTTACGCCACTCATGTACTTGCAACTAAGTGTGCGCCTTGGCCAACCTGATGGTTCTCGTCGTCGCTGTTCAGACAGAGTGTAGGAGAATCCCAATGCTTTCACCACTTTACGACAAACGAATAAGAATTCAATCATAAATGCATCTTCAATTCAAGCAGCTAAACATGTCTGCCTCGCTCATCCGGATATGTACAGTCCTCTTCTCCCAGGCCCAAATTTTCTCATTTATTCTCACCATGCATCCTCTACTTTGTCCTGATATGCTTCAACTTCTTATCACTCCATAAGAAGTTGTTTGCATATGCCTTTGGCGCAACCTTTCTAACATTTGGCTCTTGAACGAAATACTCGTATCCTTGCTTCTCTGCAAACCTGATCGCATCCTCTTTGGTTTTGAAATTTACATGTGTGCCTTGCATGAAATCGGCCGATGATTGCCAACCCATGAGAGGATTTTCCCAACGGTGGCCCTTGGATAAAATATCCCAGTCCATACGCCAGTGGTGACCATGCCAATCACCGGATTGTGTAGCGGTTTTAGCAGGTCGATAGATGCTAGATAAGTTGGTATCAGTTATTTACTCGGGAGTTTGGACATTGGTGTGATCGTCATGTAAGGCTTTATGTTGATGGCGAACATACCGAACGGTTCGAGCTTGTAACTCAATAGGAGCACCGGATAAGACTGCAGCTGGCAGAACCTCTCCCTCTTCGCTACCATTCATAACACGCTTTGGGATTGGTGTGAACAATCTGCCAGTTTTCCATCAGTAACTGTCCTCCCTACCAATACATAATTTCCTGTTGCAGGCCCCTTGGAAAACTCACGAAGCAGCTTGGTCAACCTCCACTCCGTAATCTGGTTGGTTATGCTTAACCAGTGTATCCTTTGATTGTGGGTGGTTGATCAACGATGATTCTCCTTCTCTACGTTTAGGGTTTGGCATGTTCGTGGGTGTGAGAGGAACACCAGATTCGCATCTCACTCCATTTGGTATGGAGCGCAGCCCAGTAGGAGCTGTTGCGCGCAGTAATCGCTTTGCGATTGAAGGACGAAGGAGTGACATATTGTGTATAGTAAGTCGTAATTGAGGGGAAGATTATTGGATGTTTGATTTCGAGGCTCCTTGAGGCTCCGGGATGTGCTTACATAAGCGCACTAGTGGAGGCTTTCGGAACGAGATTTGAGGGAAGGTTGAAGACAACATCAATTCACCGTTCTTAGATTTCATCACGACGTCAGAAAAAGGTATGTGTTATTGCAGAGCATACAATCAATGATATTGCTTATTGCGCAAAGATCAATTGGGCTGATTTCTTGTGGTAGTCTCCAAGATGAGTTTCGTTACACGCAGAGCTCTTTCCACCCTCATCCCCCCCAAGGTATGCCCTCTATACCCCTTCATACTTCTCACTTATGAACCGAACTAACTCGAGACTAGGTTGCCTCTCCATCTGTAAGTTATGTTTCTCCGCTACCGTTTTAGTTCCCTATCTCTCGGGCTCTCCATCGACCACCACAACCCCGAAATATTAGGCGCATAACTATCATGTCTAACGATGGACTAGGGACTCGGAGCTGCCAAAGATGCTGCCCGTATGCAACGTGTAGTTAGCTTCTACGAGAAACTTCCCCGTGGACCAGCACCAGAGGTTAAGGCCAAGGGATTGTTGGGTAGATACCAAGCCAAGCACTTTGGAAAGAACCCTTCTGCCACACCAATCATTCACGCCTTGATCTTTTTGGTTGGTATTGGTTATGCTCAAAACTACTACTTCCACTTGCGTAAGCCTTTATATCTTTGGACTGCTGTGAATTACTAGACAACTAACAATACGGGGCAGGTCACCACAAGAACAATGCTCACTAGATGGATGATTAAGGAGAGAACAAGGTCGATGGAGAACATACGCGGGCATTGTGTTACTTGGGTGTAAATATGGAAAGGAATAGATGAATACCAGACAAGCCGTTAGTTGGATCTCATGCGTTGTGGTCATTATAATGGGTGTGACGCAATTTGTGCCCTCAAGCAATTCTAACACTGATGACCCTGTCTCGAGCCTGTGCGGTGGAAGAACCCATTCCAACTCGACAAGTCTACACTTACATAGCACAATTACATAGGCAAGGCGATGACTACTACACATGCCCACTTCGAAACCTCTTGAGATCACATGTTTGCATCCCCTCCATCGAAGTTTTGAGAGATTTGAAAGGCAGTAATCCCGCCAGAAGATGCTAGAATGCACCTTCATTCCATAGCATTGCCTTTACTATCACAACTATACCCTATGAACAGTCTTGGACATACTAAAATTTGAAGGAACTGTGCCGTGGGAGGAAATGAGCTCAAAACCATTTGAAATCTCATTACTACATCACGAAAATTGACTGGCCCATCGCTTTTCGCAATGTAACAGTCGCATGTGTCACCCCGAGTTTGTCCTACCTTTATTTTTTGGGTTATCTCATGGATTAAGCAGCCGATGTAGCTGTGACTCCAAAACCGTAAGATAACCTTATTGGAGTTGTGAATGTAGAGAATCATACCACCTGACTTTCGTTCGATGTCAAAACGACGAGGTGAGTATATTTCATTGGAAGTATCTATGTGTATTATTTTATATTCTGTACTGTATTGATCCGAATTTGAATTTTATAGAAATATATCATATCAACAAAGATAAAGAAGTGATATATGACTGATTCACAACATGTCATTACCAAGGGTGCACACACACTGACCTTTTTTTTTATTCATATTAAAATTCACTTCAGCCTCGAGGATATTCAAACGCTAACGCTTAGCATTATCACGCTACTACCTAAATAGGTTAGAATCATATTTTGAATGGCCCGTACCTTAAACTTCGACATGATACATAATAGTGTCCGTATCGTATGAAAGTCTCCCGCAAGAAGATAAATCAACTTCAATATTTCCTCCCATTGACTTCTCCCTTCTTGTACTTCTCCGGATTTCAGTTACCTAAGATATAAAGTATTGCGACCGCCTTTATTGAGGATATCCTACCTAATTTGTCGCAAGCCAACCTCATATTTACGAAAACGAATTCCCCCCACCATATTCACATCTTCAAGGTTTAGAAAGCTTGTACATTCACGGAATACGATCGGGTCAACGTATGCGCAGTTACTTCGATACCAAATAAACATTTTGAAGACGTATGATGGCAACTGAAGCCACTCCTCAGAACTTCGCGACGTCATCTATAACTCCTGATCATGAGCTGGTTAGTCTAAATATTGAATGATCCCTTGCGGTTAATCGAAAAATGCTGACATGCGCCTAGAACACTACTGAAACTAAGAGTCAAGATGTCCCCTCCGACAAATCTCTCTCTGTAGATGGAGCGACTGCGGATAAAGATGGAAGTAAACAGGATTCAGATTCTCTCGAAGTCACCAACAATAACTCGGCGGAGGTCAGTGTTAATGGAGGATCGGATACTGAAGCTACAAAAGCGGAAACCTCGAAAATTGGTGATGACAAAGGTAGTCATATTCGAACAACCTCGACCCTGAAGAAACCAGTCCCATCTTTCAAGGCAGTTTCAGTAAACAAGACATTTTTGGCATCGAAAGCTTCCACGGCTGCAGTCCCATCGAAGGTTGGAGATAAAGGTCCTGCAGTGCCTAGTACTGCGCCAACAACTTTGACAGCTTCAACCTCGACTACACCAAAACCTAGATTGGTCGCGAAATCAGGTAGTGGCCTCCGTGATTCAACTCCACGAGCTTCAACTACCGCAAATGGCGGAAAAGCTGGTGGTGCTCCGGATGCGAGTGCCGTGTGGAACAAAAATAGACGTATGTTACACAATATGTTGAAAGGGGGAATATTCTAACATAAGACAGCTGCTGCCCCACCAGAGCCAAAGCGATTTACGGATGAAGAACTCAAGCAACGTTATGGTATTCATTTGGCGACTAGATTACAATCCGATGATCCTGGTAAGCAGGCAAATTGGGCAGATATCGACGATGATGATGATGATTGGGCACCCGAATCAATTGAATGGACGGATGGTACGAAAATTACTCTACCGCACGCAGATGATGCACCCCCTCCACCTCCCGAACCCGTACCAGAACCTGCGCCAGTCGTAAAGGAAATTAAAAAAACCGAACCCGCACCAAAGCCATCAAAATCACCAGCACCAGCACCTCAGGCGATAGCTGCTCCTGCTCCTCGACTTGGGTCCGGAAAAGCTGGATTGGTGCTCAAAGGTGCCCCCGAAAAACCTACTCTCGTTGCAAAACCACCTGGACCTCCAACACCTGTCAAATCTCCATGGGCTCAACTTCCTCCAGTCGAAAAAGTGGCCCCTGTCGCAATTGACGCTCCCCAACAATCTCAGCAAAACAGATTCAACCAACGCGATCCTCATGGATTTTCTGGTATGCCACAACCACCTGCGAAGGAAATTGCGGCCGATGATTTCAGCCGAACATGGAGAGAAAGCAATGCGCATGCTAATCGGGAGCTCTATAATTCGCAATCTGGTCGGTATGAGCCTGTTAATGAGGGTCGACGTGGAGTTTCTAGATCCGATGGACAATCTCGTGGTCCTGCAGTCCTTCAAAGGCCATCGCATCAAGATGGACCCGCAGAGCCATCTGCCGCTTTTCAAACTCATCACACGAGCGCGCAACAAGGTAATTATGGACGCCGTCGCACTTCTTCTAATGTTAGTGGGGGAAGTGGAAATTTTGCTAGGCGTATGAGCCGCGGTCATGATATGCCACCACCTCACGAAATGTTAAACGCACGCAGAGGCTCATTGGCAGCTGTAAGTGATGCGCCGTCTTCACCAAGAAATTTTTCCCCGTCTGGTCAAAATTATCCAAACCAGCAACATCAGCAACGAGGTTATCAAAACCAAAGTCAACCATGGCAATCTCGCGCATCGCCAGCTGTTAGTCATGCATCTCCTCATTCTACTTATGGACAACTTGCTTCAGGTTCGGGTGATATGCACACGCATGGTCAAGGTCCGCCACAGGGCCCACCAGTGAACGCTACACGTGACGATGATGCTTTGGAAGAACAAAAGATTATCATGAGACGAACCCGTGAACTTGCGATCAAGAGAAGACAAGAGGCCGAAGCCAAAGAGGAGGCTGAGAGAAAGGAGCGTATTCGGATTAAGCTTGAAGCAATGGGTCCACCTCCAGAGAAGAAAAAGGTTAAGGACGAGACGGTCAAAGAGGAAAGCGTTCCTACCTCAATTCAAGCCCGCGAAGGAAAAACACCTGTACTGACCAAATCGACGGAAACGGAAACCTCTAATGATGCTCACGTGCCTAAATCGGAAATCACGAACGAAAATGCTGATGCAAGTCACATTGAAGGAAATTCTACTAGCTCTGATTCACGATCAAATGGTGTCTTCCAGCCCAGTGCTTCGGCGCCTACGCAACAAACTATGCCCGATAACCGAAATCCACAATCATGGCAGAGAAACTCAGCTTCAAATTACCCGGCTGATAGATTCACTTCATGGTCAGCTGCGCCCCCACCACCACAAAATTCATCTTCGCGGATTTGGGGACCTCCCACGAATGAAAAAACAATTGGAAACGGTACTTTTAATCCAGAATTGAATAGGCTTCCTGAGATGTCTCGCCAACCACTCTCAGATATGCCTCATTCATCTGCTCATCCAGGGCCAATTGGACCACCTGGCGCAAACCGTGGTAATGGTTCTTATCAGGCAAATCGTGGTCAAAACCAATACAACTCCCGACCACCTCCAATCGGACCTCCATCGGCGAACAGAGTACCTCAGCCATCAAGATCGTACGAAGATGAACAGCGAAAAGCTATGGCTAGACAAGTTTGGGGTGGTGTACCTGATAGAATATCACAAGAGGATGCAATTCTTCATCAACAACATCAAGAGGAAATGGAGCGCAAACGTGAATTAGAAGCAGCCGGTATTGTAGAGGAGCTTCCTCAGCCTGTCTACGAAGACACCTGGAAGCAAGTTACATTAAATGAAGATGGCACAAGAAGTAAGACGATGAAGGTTTCGACTGCTTTAGTTGATGGAAGATCGTCGAATCCTTCAGTTTTGACGGAAAATGCTTCTCACGGCAATGCTCGACCCGATTTGTCTCGAACACAGTACAACAACAATGCATGGCCGGGTCAAGAGACCAGCGCATCAGGTACACATCGAGAGTCAAAGTTCTTCCCGAGTCACAATCGCGATGTTCGCCTGGAAGAGATGAATGGCCATGGTTTTGAACGATCATCATCACCATCTCCACCTCCACCTACCATGGCTGGTCACCCGGCTTATGATAGCGACTTTGCACGTCCACATGTTGCTCTACCGCCTCCATTACCTGTGGTTAGATTGCCACCTCCGACCATCGTTGCACCAATTGCTCCTCCCCGCCCAACCTCTTTTGCAGCCGCAGCCGCAACCCCTGCAGTTCCTGCCATCAGTCAAATTCCTGGTATGGTAGCCCGTCAAGGACTCGCGCGGGCTGGATCAACTTCTTATGACATTCGCAGAGGTGCACCTTCATCCACTCAAACAGGAGAATGGAAGGAAAAAATTGATCAATTGTTCGGCAAGAAGTCTCCACCAAGAACTCATGCTCTTGCTGTCGATTCTTCTAGTAGACGCGCATTCGATCATTCATCAGAGTCACAAGCTTCTACCGCCACTGTGGTTTCCCTCCCTGGATCCGTTAACGATAATTTGATTGGCGAACAAGAATCACTCGACACGAAGCCGGCTGCGGAGGAATGCTTTGAGGAACAAGAGATGGGTTCGTTACCTGTCATTAAAATGCCACAAACTACGCCACAAAACGCCTTTCAACTTGCTCCCCCTCCAAGAAATATTCCTCGAAAGTTCCTCATGTCTGATACAACATCCGCAGAATCAATGCAATTTCCACTGGAGATTAGCAACAATGTCGGTTCTCTTGTAATTTTGCTACCCGGTCAGGAAAAATATAAATTGGTTCAACTACAACTACCTCGAACTAGAAGCAACCCGCGACGTGGACGCGGCGGATCAAGACAAACTTCGTCAACACATCCAAGAGGTAGCCGTGGTGGAAGAGATAGCAACAATGGCTCTTCGTCCACTCCTCGTGAAACCCAACCTTCAAATACAAACAACACTTCTGGGCGTGGCCGTGGTGGAAGAGGATTTGGGAATAATACTAGCTGGAACCGCCATGCTGCCACACCAGTTCATACTTAAATGTCAGAATAGTTCAAGAAGACACAATAACGGTCATCATATTCTTTCATGAATATTGAACCTTTAACGTGTATTTATAGGAGCAACCTTTTTCTTTCTACGCAACACCACTTTTTCCTTCAAAATATCTACACTTGTAACTTTGAAACCTTCATAAGTGGATTCTTGTCTCGTCAGCGATCATTAAGCAATTTGGGTTGCGTTATGGATCGCAATGTACATTCGCACGCAGTCATGACTTGCTTCTTACTGTTTTTCAAGAGGCATAGGCACAGGTTTAGATGACATGGAGGTCATTATTTACGACGATATGAGGGGTAACAAAAAGGGATCATCTGGACATTGAAATATTCATGAGGATTCCTAAGAAACTCTCAATCATAAGTACTTCATTGCAATATGTTTTGCTCTATGGCTGTACATTTGGGATGACAGCAATGCCAAATGGAAATGGCTTCTTAACACAATTTTCAGATGAATAAAATATTTAAAATCATGAAAACATATACAAATTTTGATGAGAAATGATGAATATGATGTGATTTCCATGTGAATGATGAAAGCGATACACACAATCATCCGAATAGAATCATGTTTCAGTCTTTTTGATGAAATGATACTAGGGCAACAAAATTCATGTTGTTGGATATTCAATATTGATACATCCAAATGCGAAATAGACATATGGAAATGTTTCATTGTTTTGTTGTTTCCTACCTAGTATCCATTATCAATTATCAACTACAATATCAACTACAAATATCCGTTTATCTTTCTCCCTGACATCTATCATCAACCCCCACTTCTGCTCGATAGAGGCCGTACTATTTATGTCGATCTCAACGAAAATGATGGACATTCGTAGCCATACAACCCCCCCAATACCCCTCTGAATATGTTGAAATCTACCTAGATATCAATGGTTTATTACATGTCAAATAAGAATGAGCTCCAATTTAAAAAGGATCAGATAAATTCTGAAATGATCATGGTTGATCAAGTTGATTTGTAAAGCTAAGGGCGCTCTAAGAGTCCGTGCACACATTATTATATCATACCTAGGTACCATCAGATATTAAACATCAAACATCCACCTCAACAACCACATTATACATCCATCATGACCAAAAATTATCCCTCTGTATCTAAATCTATGGTTAATCCACCAAAGAAACAGATTAATTTACTGAGAGGCTGGCCTAATACTTCTCTCCTTCCCACTTCGTATATTCAGAACGCAGCGAATAAAGTCCTTACAAACCCAGATCTAGCTAATCCGGGATTATTGTATGGACCGGATCCAGGACCATCAAGTATGAGGGAGAGTGTTGCGATATGGCTTCGAGAGTTTTACTCTGAGTATTATCCTGCTTCTGGCTTCAACTCAGACGAAGGAAACCATGCTCGGGAACCATTGAATAAAGATAATCAAGGTACACGGACAAGTCCAGAAGCAGATAGGATATGTATTACAGGAGGAGCATCGCAAAATCTAGCGTGTATATTACAGACATTTACGGATCCACTAGTTACGAGAGTGTGGATGGTTACGCCGGGGTATTTCTTGGCGGGAAGAATCTTTGATGATAGTGGGTTGAGAGTGAGAGCTGTTGGGGAGGGTGATGAGGGGGTGGATTTGGAGGGATTGGAAAGAGTGATGAAGGAGGCCGGCGAAGAGGATAGTGGTGTCGAGGTATGTTAAGTGTTTCACGTGATTTGAAAGATATCAATATCTATTCTAGAGTTATAAAATTTGGTATGACAGTATAGCAAGGAATGACGCTAACAAACGTGAATAGCCTATCAAAGACTCAAAATCGAGGCCATGGGGTAAGATCTACAAAAATATTATCTATTGTGTCCCAACCTTTTCAAATCCGTCTGGAAAAACAATGACACTATCATGTCGCACTTCTCTGGTTAAATTGGCGCGCAAATACGATGCATTAATCATCACAGATGATGTCTATGATTTTCTCCAATGGCCTACTTCATCATCTTCATCTGATGCTCCTCTCAAAAAGGCTTTACTTCCCCGTCTCGTCGATATCGACCGTACACTCGAACCTATCCCTGATGTAGCCAGTTTCGGAAATGCAGTAAGTAACGGCTCATTCAGTAAAATAGCAGGACCAGGTGTTCGTACCGGATGGGCTGAAGCAACTCCTAAATTCGCGTTAGGATTGAGTCTAGTGGGTAGTTCGAGGAGTGGTGGATGTGCAAGTCAGTTGACTGCTACTATTGTTGATCAGGTTTTAAGATCGGGAGATTTGATGAAACATATTGAGGAAGTACTTCAACCTGCTTATAAGGAGAGATGTGAGAGGATGATGAGTGCGATTAAGAGGGAATTGGATCCATTAGGTGTGACAGTTGAAAATACGGGAATGAAATCGGGTGAAAGAACAGTTTTTGGAGGCTATTTCATTTGGTTGAATTTGCCAGGTGAAATTGATGGTGATTTGGTAGCGCAGATGGCATTGGAAGATGAAAATCTTGTGGTAGCTAAAGGAAGCATTTTCGAGGTGCAAGGGGATGAGAGTGTGAAGTTGTCTAGGGGATTGAGACTTTGTTTTTCGTGGGAGGAGCCGAATGATTTAGAAGAGGGTACTGTGAGATTAGGGAGAGTGGTTAAGAAAGTTTTGGAAGGAGGTGGCCTAAGGAGTGGGAATGGAAGGGGAAATGGAAAGAGTCTTGCGGAATTCAAGTGATTATGATAAGATTAGAAGCAGGCGGTTTTGAATAGAATCTTCTCTACAATGAAATTGGCTACAATCAATCTTTGGTAATTTATTGGACATTCGGATCCAAGTCCTACGCATTCCTAAGATCTGGTGGTGTGTGATTACTGCCAACTGGGCTCATCTGTCTAGTAAGTTACAGAGAGTGGCAACTATTATAGAAAGAAATCGTCTATTCCTCTGTTCTGGCAGTATATAACAACAAAAAATGCAATGGCAGAAAGGAAGTCTGCTTTGACAGAATGATATGGAATTGGCATAAAGTACGCTTTCCCCTCGTTCCAGCTAGACAAAATAATAACAAGGATGGAGAAGGGCTCTTGCTTGGGCCTATTAGGAAGAAACATCTCTCACTTTGAACCATAATAACATTAAATAAAAGCATTGCCTTTTCCTTATATAACCATAAGTGTCTTTACATTTCAACGGGGGTGGGGAGGAGCGGATAAATCATGACATTGTTGAGTCCTGGCAAACACGCTTTCATCGATGCGATAACTTGCACATATTTAATTGAGCTAGAAAAAAATCTAATACCCTAATATAAATTACATACACAGAAATCAGACTCTAAATACTGTAAGTATAAATCTTCAAATACGCCAGCAACTATGGTAGTGACTGCATCTCTAATTCTGTCTTCCTCTTCGTCCCATATAAAAGTCTACTAGACAGCCACAAAACGAGTACACTAACTGCCCTATCTAACCTCATCACGTCATAATACTAAACTAAAATCATCGTTCAATAAAAACTAAACCCTGACTATACCCCATAACCTTTAACTCCACATCCCCAACTCAACTTCAACGCTTCTAATACCCCTGTACAGCCCCCTATTGTTGATAAACCTTAACCGAATTAATCAACCAATAAGCCGGTGCGAACACCGTCGGATTTGCCCCTACATAGGCGTTACATGTACTTGCAACACTAGCGCAATTCCCACTAGACCAAACAGATCCCGCCCAGTCTCCACAAAATGTCGTATCGAAAACAATTTGTTGATTCGCAAAGAAATTATCAATATTACACCCACTTCCTCCATTAAATGCCACGAGGGGAAATCCCCAATTACCCGTTACGGGTTTTCCGGCAGTGACATCAGCAGGTACACTACCTCGAGGCCAGAACCAGACATGTATACCGGAGGATTCCCATTGCATGGCATAGACACCGCCACCGACAGAGTTGAAACCATTTCCGTAGGAATTGGCTTTATTGGTAAGCACGCCACAACCATTGTAGCCGCTGTTAGAATTGCAATTCGGATCGCTTAAAGTAATACCGGGTTGAGAACCAGCTGTATTGATTACACAACCGGGTCCGGTATGTAAAGTCATGCTATTTGTGCCGGCGAGATTAACACCTTCAATGACGTCGATTTCTCTAGGATATAGTCAGAATTTCAGGTGTGGTGGAGAAGTCCGGGTATAAGCGAGAGAAGAGAAAAGTGCGAAGGAACTTACCCTCCATATGGCCAATTAGGACCAACAAGCCAAACTAGAAGAAGTATTAGTCAATCATTTAACCTAGACTTTTCAAAAGAATTACTCACAAGCGGGCCAGACTCCGCAGATGGATCCAGGCATATGGGCAATATCAGCAATGAAGAGACCATGATTATATGCCTTATTACTCGTCAGTCTGACCGATGCACGACCAGCTGAAGGGTTAACCGTTTTATGATCAACACCTAAGTAGACCTGACCATTATTGGTGTTGATGAGACCTTGTGTTGAGGCAGCTGATTGAGATTGATATGATACATATCCATGAGTAGGATCTTCACCCGTGAAGAAGCTAAATGAAGAGAAGAAGTTGGCAGAGTTGTAAGTGTCCTTGAGATTATAGGTAGCAGTTGCATACTGCTGATAGGTTCCTTGAATATATGGAGCAAGAGCGGTAATTGTGAGAGGTAAGGATAGTAAGAGATTCGTATAAAGGAAGGTAGATCTAGGAGACATTTTGATTGATCAAGGATAGATGTGTGGAATGAAGATGATTACACAAGAATTTGCAGAGACTATAAAAGCCAGTGAATATTACGCTTTAAGGAAGGGAAATTCAAAAAGTCAAATCAGAAGGAGTGTAAGATCTGCCATTAGAAGTTCCCAAGTGGACAAGCTGAGCACTTATATGCTCACTATAGAAAAAGCTATCACTTTCCCAAGACGAGAATGAGTGTTTAATTAGATCACTTGCCATGAACCACACCACCGAATTTAAAAATCATTTCCGTCTTGTGAGTGTAACATGCTTCCTTGCTCATCAGAGTTACAAAAGAAACACAGCGAAAGGTTGCAACGTAATCAAGGTATCTTCTGATATCAAAACCATGTGCGAAAATCCGGGGTAGTTTCCCAATAGTCCGGACTTCAGTCTGACAATTGCGAAACTTCCAATTTCTCATTTCAGTGAAACGATTCAGATGATTCGGAGTACTAGATTTTACTTTCACTGAGATATTAATTCCTTTTTGCACAAACAGTTCTAGTTCTGAGTTGACTCAACAATACTGAACGTTGTATTTCTTTTCAGATATCAAGAATTTCCAATTACGTTCAATCTACCCATCCGGACAATTTGATACTCTAATCCGGAGTATTTGATCATCTCAATTCTTGGCACACCTTGACCTAAAGATTTCAATGGTTATTCGCCGAATTGCACTTTCCAATTTGACTTGCAATATCCGAATCCATAAGGCTTGTGCTGGACAAGAGACGGAAAGCAAAAGGCAGGTAGTAATACATATGAGTGACCAGAACATGCGAACACTATCCCCACGAATGAAAGTTATAAAAAGACTTATTATATCTTATCATTTACGCCAACATCAAAGCCACAGGTGTTTGTAGTTCAATGTTGATCGTTTCCCATGTATACACTTTTTAATTAAGGGGTATTGCTACGGAATATTCATGACCACTTGAGACACAAAGATCTGAGCCTCAGCCACTCGACAATCTGACAGAAGTAACCTGAACACTAAGTGAGCCCTGCAGAAATTACAGATTATTTATTGAATTGCCAAATGAGTATTGAAGATTTCGTTTCAAAGAGTGTCAGCAGCGTAGTATTGATCTTTGAATTATGCGTTGTTTACCCTCGTGAACCAAATTACCGGACCCTTTTCTATATCGGCTGATATCTTCATCTAGTACTTCACAATCATTTGATCGTGTATTACCACCGAGTATAAGTCCGAAAGATTTTATTAACACTTGTCTTGTTCTTTCTTGGTATTTTTTGACCATGGGGAAAGATCCTAGAAAACGCGGGGATGTAAGACCTCGGTAGTGGTTGTGTGGTATCGTGGCGTTTACAGCATGAAAGGATAGATACATTGCTACTTATAATTTAATACGCATGTTTTTAACCATAAATAGTTCCATACTGACCTGGTTTATCGATCCTTCCGAAATATGAGATTCAGTCTATTTACAATCCCGTCAACGTCTAGTGATATATGTTATGTTGTATTGATTGTTTTAGCGGAACTGAGTCTTAACCCTATGAAATCCCAGTAGTGATTTTCCCGCCCGGCGTAAGAAATAAATGTAATTGTATTTAAGGAATTTCTCATGAAGATCCGATCACTACATTAGCACATTGATTTTGCAAATCCGAAAAAGGTTAGTTGTAGCTTAAAAGAAGTATTAAAATTCAATACTTATTTGGATACTTTTCTTCGGCTGTCAAAAATAAGAGGAAATCTTTTTAACCTCCTCCCTTGATATAAAAATTCTAGACTGAACTAATAATACTAGACGCTAGTTTGGAAGCCACTTTCAATCGCTATTGGTCATTATAATACCTCCACCTCGTAACCAATTCATCATCGGAACCAATAATCAGTTCCATACCAAGCTGGATCCCCAAAAGTACGTGGTTGTACACCTTCGCTTCTTTCATTCTTTAAATGACCGCGACTAAGAGAATTCAAAGGTAATGTTACAGCCTCAGTCGGATCTTTAGCAAGGGCAATGCAACGACACATAGTATCCTCATCACTATCAGGATCAACAAATCCTCCCATACAAAATCTCATTATAGCATCAGTCAAAAGATCTTCATGCTCTTCCAATCTTGGCTCCCTACGAATAGGTCCCCCTCTAATTCCATCCATTTCCCATAACCACCCGTCTTCACCCCTTACAAAAGCCACAAAATGACGTCTCGGTTTCTCAACTCTTCCTGTTGATGATGCTTTATCCCCCAAAGCAGCAATAGCTTGGTGAGCATCTTCATAATTTTGGTCATTGTATAACATTATTGCTCGGTCATCAGGTTCCAAGGGAATAGATCGTTGATAGAGTCTAGATAATGTGGTATCGGGGAGAATATATTTATGAGCTTGTCCATTTAAAAGACAATGTAAGAGACCCATAGAGCCACAAGCATCAGCAATTGCTTGTTTGAACCAGATCACAGGTTGATCAGGTCCGCTTCCTTTATAGGGTGGTTTTGCCATTTCCTTTGCACGTGTAATTGAATCCCAGGTAGACGTGAAAGGTATAGAAAAGAGAAGAGCATAGACTGGACGAGGTATGTTCTTTAGTGAATTCGTTCCAGTAAATGAACAGACATCGTAAAACTTAAGAGCGGGAGAAAGCCCAAGTTTAATGGCAAGTGCATTCATCACTTCTGATTTGTTTTCTGATTTATTGTCAGTGTGTTTTAGCAAAATCGAATGAGAAGACAAATTTTGCCATACCAAGTTTCGTAAAAGTCAGTCTGTTTTCGACCATTCTTGCACCTGATGGTCTTAAGTTCATTTGGGGAGTCAGATTTAGAGAAGTTCCAGGATCGATATCCATCTTGTCTGGCAATATAAGTACTGCTTTTACTGCTTTCGAAGAATTCTCAAGTTCTGAATTCTGGGATACCAATGTTCTTGTCGGGAATTCCTCAAGTTCTGAATTCTGGGATACCAATGTTCTTGTCGGGAATTCCTCAAGTTCTGAATCTGACGATACCAGTGATTCTGTTGTTGACCCTTCAAATTTCAGTTCCAGTCCATAGACCTCATGTTTTGGATCATCAAGATCAATCTTTTCAGTTGCTGGAAAGAACATATCCGATGTATCATAAATATCAAGGGCGTCTGAGTTCGGATTGAAAGTCATGATGAAAGGATGTATAATGTGGTAATACGTAAAACTACTTGATGATATTGTGTTTTCCAAATTATTTGATTTATAACGTTGGTTTGAGGTTTGATAAGTGTGATGTGAGTTGTCATGGAATTGAAACATTAATGATGTGTAGAAAGTGGCCGTGATAACAAGTCATGTCAGGTCAACGCCTTCCTCTTTGGCAGACTGTCACAAGTGGTTCAGTTTGACGTATTCAGTTTGACGTATTCAGTTTGACGTATTCAGTTTGACGTATTCAGTTTGACGTATTCAGTTTGACGTATTCAGTTCGACGTATTTCCAGAAAGCAAAGTTCGAACAATATGCCAAGGTACTTTTTGTGTTATGCCACATTGAATCAATTCAATATTTATTCATAGCATGTACTATGATGATCTTTTACACCGAAACCACATTCATTAAAACATCGCATATCATTCAATCTTAATCATAGGAATCGTCTCCCGACACAAAACTACTACCGATCCATGGTCATCAAACTTCGTTACCTACACATAAATCACTGCCTTACACTTTCCACTTTCCACTTTTACCAAAGCATAATTCTTCCCTCTCGACTTTCATTCCCAATTCTCCTTTCTAATCTTACAGCAACCAGTAACCCCAACCCCAACAACCCCGTTGCCAAAACAAACCCACCCTTCTCATTCATCCATCCCTTTAAATCCCACCGTGAAAAATTCACAAATCCATCATTCCCACCCATCCCTTTCGCAAATCCTAAACTCCATACTCCCGTCCCTAAACAAGCACCTACTTGTTCCAAGATTCCCATTCTCACGTAGAATTTTTCTATCTCCGATCTTCTACTTCCACTTCCTTTTTCTTTGCAATTGATTTCATCCACTTCCATTTCCAAATCTTGCAACAAACTCCGAGCCGAAGTCATATATCCCCCTTCTCTCACATTATTCTCTTCCTCAAAATCATCAGAATCTCTTGGGCCCGAATCAGAAACCAATCTACTCCCCCAAGCAAGCAAAGCAACTTGCACCGGACTCCCCATCACACTTCCTCCAATAGCCAACCAGAATACCGCACCTCTTGTCGTTGGAAGTGCCAAGAGTATTAAACTCATAATATTAGCCAGCAAACTCCATTTTAGAACCAAGAAATCATTTTCCTCATCACATTCTATACCTTCTCTTTCTTCAATTTCCGATTCATCTCCTTCTTCGCTGCGAATAAATAAAACTCGTAATTTTCTCCTTCGATTCATGAATTTTATAATCCGTGGGAGAAAGACTAGTAGGATACTTGAACCCAATAAACAAAAACTGTAAATGGTAGTAGTAACATTGTAGGGAAGATTTTGCGAAAGACTAGTGAATTGAGGGTAGAGGATATGAATCTTTAGTGAGAAAGTGACGAGAAAAACTAGAGATAGGAATGAAGTTTGCGGATTAATGCGAATATTTGGTTTCGTGTGTGATGGAAGAAAGTTTGTATTCGTAGGTGATGATACGGATGAAGTGTCATGATTTATTGAAGTTGGTATGGTTTCTGAATCGTTGTCTTGCTCGTTTTCTCGCTCGTTTTCTTCGTCGATGGAATCTCTATATCTTCCCGTCTCCATACCTGTATCCCTTTCTAAACTCTGTATGTTGATATTTGACTTAATGAACTTTCCTGAAGGCAAAAGCATCGCAATTCCAATGGAAAGAATTCGTAATCCAACCGCAAGCGCACAGATAATCCAAACACCATATTCATACTTTAACAGAAAGCCTGCGAATGAAAGAGCTTTGAAACTACTGAAAAGTTGTAGAGCCACGAGACGATACAAAGCTGAGGATCTAGATTAGTTATGATCAGCATTTTGATATAAGAAAAGGATCCAGAATACAAGAGAGGCCTGGGAAATGCAAGAAAAAGCATAATGTGGTAAATCCAGGTATAAAGTCACTAAAGATAAAAAGAGAAACATACAAACCCCTATTCCCACCCCCATCTCCACCCCCATTTCCACCCTCAGAATCCGCCTCCTCACCAATATAAGTATATAACAAACTAACCATAACCACTTTTCCACCCCCTATTAAATCAAAAACCGGTATCAAATAAATCCATCTAATATCCCAGGTATCGGAATTCCAACCTATTCCCTCAAGTATTAGTATCTCTACAAAGTCCAACATCTAAAACAAACAACCTATAATTCTTCCCGAATTTAATTCTCCTTCGAATTGAATTCTCCCTCAGATCTAAGTACTTCGGAAGAGACGAAAAGAAAAC
The DNA here is from genome assembly GCA_004916875.1 of Botrytis galanthina. NCBI lineage: Eukaryota > Fungi > Ascomycota > Leotiomycetes > Helotiales > Sclerotiniaceae > Botrytis > Botrytis galanthina. The sequence continues at coordinate 28,455 of PQXL01000260.1, forward strand.
TCACAAACAACCCCCCACCACACTCCCCCTAAAACCCCACTCCCAACAACCAACCCCACAACCTCCCTCCTCATTCCCCATCTTCCTGCAATCCAACCCCAAGGTCCCGTTAAAAATATTCCTGGAATATAACTCAAAAACTGAAATATCCCATTTATTTCCGCTATCCGTGATTGTACTGGTGAGGATTTACACATTTCATCTGATGATAAAGATACCTTGGACGATGCGAAAGAAAGGGGAGAAGAAGGAGTATAAGTGTTACAAATATATCTTTCGATGAGAGGGAGAAATGTAGAGCTGAGTAAGAGAGAAGAGATAGTCGAGAGGAGGAGGAGAAGTGTTGCTATTTGACTTGAAGTTAAATTTTTCATTTTTGATGAGAATGAAAGGGGTGGAGAGCGAGGGAAATTGGGAGGAGGGGCGAGAAGAGCGGGATAGAAGATTCGACCGAGCATTTATCTTAGCTGGTAGGTTTGGATTGAAAGGTCTATAGGGTAGAATAATTACTAGGTAATATGTTAAAAGTCAATGAATTATATCAAATCCCACTTCTCGCTTAGGTGACTTAATGATGAAGAGGTAAAATTGAATTTGATAAGAGAAAATACTAAATGGAAGCATATGCTATAAGATAGAATATGACAAGAATAAAGCGTATCTAAATAGATAAGATGGGATGAGGGCAATTTAATTACACAAACATGAGTACAAGCAGATACAAGCAGGTACAAAGTACAAGTACAACATATTTCAAAAGGTATGTTCCCATGTATAAAATAAAGTCTTGAGAGTACAATCGACAAATTAAATACCGACTCACCAATACGAAACCGTTCACTCTACGGAATAAGACTTTTTTTTGTAGAAAAATCGATACTGTACGGTCGCAACCCCGCTTCATATACTTCTTTCCACTTTCGTACTCACCAACCCCTCTCTCTTCCTTCTCTCTTCCCCTATCTTCCCCTCTCTTCCCTCTCTTCCTTCTCTCTTCCCCTCTCTTCCCTCTCTTCCCTCTCTTCCCCCTCTCTTCCTTCCAACCTCAATCTCAGCCTCTCCCAATCTCAATCTCAATCCTCAGCCTCCACCCCTCAAATTCCAACTCCCTATCTCCTATCTCTCTATCTCACAAATCCACAAACTCCATGCATTCACCCGCTCTACCTCAAATCAAGAAGATAAAACACCACATTTCTCCTACATATCCATGCACAAACTACACACATAAAATATGCAAGTAATCCCTCAGCTGAAAATTCTAAGACGATACACGACTTCGCCTTTGTACCATTTCATCTTCGTACTAGTATCGAAATTCTTAATCGGATTCTTCATTGTGAGATGGGATGAAGATAAAATGAGATGGAAAGATAGGATGAAGATAAAGAATGAAAAAAGAAGATCCGCTCAGTCTACTATAACTGTACTAGAAATTTCACATCTCTATGTCTTAATGCAAAACGACAACAGCTGATATCAGAATCAACCTAGATGATATATAACTCCCATTTCTAATTCTAAAGCTTCGAATTTTAATATCAATATATCCTTCCCACCGGATCAATACCCCAAGAACGTCCATCTTCCCGTCTTCCCAATGAAAATGCATACATACAAACATACATACAATATCAATACTACGAAACATAATACCACACCAAAATCTATCAAGTGCTCTTCCCATATCTTCACATCTCTTCCCATCTCTTCACATCTCTTCCCATCTCTTCACATCTCTTCACATCTCTTCACATCTCTTCCCATCTCTTCACATCTCTTCACATCTCTTCACATCTCTTCACATCTCTTCCCATCTAAACTTCACTTTAAATACCCAACCATCCCTTCCCCCTCTCATAAACATAAAAGCTCACCGCAACCATCGGTACAACCTTAACATAACCAATCGTCAACCCCACAAAGAAACCTCTCCATCCCCTCTCCCTAACAATCATCCTCGCCGTCTCCCCAATATGTAACCTTCTCCCATCTCCCACAGTTCCTCCAACTTGCATTCTTCTCCTTATCACTTCCAAAGGATACGCGCTCGTTTGGGACACCAATCCCGCTACACCACCCGCAAATAATTCCGCCCACGATCTAAGCGGTGCTGGTTTATTCTCCGCATAATGTGCTGGTTTCGGAAGTGTCGTGTACTGTTTTATATTCTTATGTCTTAATAAATCTCCCGCAGTATCATGCGTTAAAAATGACATTCCAGCATATGGCAACATCCCCAATATTGTCGCCGAGAATCCTCTATAAAAATTCGCCAACCCGCTTTTGGGAACAATACTCTGCACCGCATTTTCTGCTCCGGCAACTAGACCTCCTACCCCAGTTGTTGTAGATAATTTAGGCTGCGGTGGAACTTCATGATATATTCTCCTACAAATTTCTCCCAACCCCGCGCTCCGTCCTTTTGTCTCGAATGCTAATCTAACCCTCATAACCTCTAGGGGATAAGTGAAAAATACACTTGTTACTCCCGCCAAACTACCGCTAATCAATCTTCTGAATGGCGTCTCGTATTCATGTTTTGGTATTATCGCTGCGCGAATTTGTTCATATGCTAGAAATTTAATCGCAGCGTATGGAAATATACGGAGGATAGTCGCAGAATGTCCGCGAAAGAGTCCACGCAGTCCCTCGTCGCTGTGAATGTCTCGCATGGCTGTGATGTAACCAAACCAAGAGCCGGTGTATTTGGCGAATTGAGGATTGCTGGCTTGGAAGAGGATTTTTACTCGGTCGAGGGGGGCGACTACGGTTTTTGCCTGGGGTAAATGTTGTTAGATACATCGTTCTTGATACCCTCGATAATTCTTCCTGTAGAGTCCGCAGATAGAAGTCGTAGAAGATTGAAAAGAGAATACATACTGCACTACCAGCCAACCCCCCCGCCAACCCCGTTCTCCAAATATAATCCCAACTTTGTTTATTTCTAATCTCCTTCCCCGCGGGCTTTATCCTCACCTCCTCTCCATGCCCCTCCTTCTGCCCCATCCTCGACTGCTTATTTCCCAATACTACCGTATCATCATCCGTGGGACAAATAGCTGGCGCGGATTTTCTCCTCCCGTCAGCGACTGCGCTCGCCATTGTTTCGACTGTATTGTTGTCGTTTGTCTCTCGTGGTCCGTTCTGTTTTGTAAATATATTTGTTGAGCTCGATGAGGCATCCTTGGTCATATCATTCCCATTTGTTTGATTCTTATTCCTCTCTTATCAATCAATGTACCATAATAAATTCTCATTCCATGGCGCAAAGTTTCTTTCAAGACTTCATTTGTGAATCTGCCAGTTATTTGCAGGATCTTAAGTGATTGAATTGTTCGTGATGTTCGTAATGTTCCGAAGAGATACCTTTAATCAAATCGCATGTATGTATATGTATCGTCTCTATTTTCTGTTTACAATCTTCTGGGACCCTTCACCCGCAAACGTCATACTAGCGCCGTACAATCGGTCGGTACTCGGTAATCTTCCCCTCGCAGAAATGGATGCACATATGAATGTTTATTTTGCCATTACCAAAAACAATCTTCAAAGGTTTGAAATATTTGAAATATTCATAAAATTCACAAAATTCAGACCAAACAGAAACCTTCGATTGTTGTATATACTTTTTCTCTTGTAGAATTGTAAACAACATTCTCATTTTTCAAAACCGAATTATTCCGTAAATCTTCTTCACACCTACTCGTACCTAACTTAGAGACTGGTGGACCATAATTCTTAATATCAAACCTCGGGTCTACGGTATTCATCGGCTTAACTTTGTCAGCGTGATCGGCTGAGAGTTGATTCGTTAATATTTCCCCAGATATTAGAAAAGAGCATGATATTTAAACGTCTAGTTAAAACTCTCCATGAAATTGATTATACTCCGTAGTCGATCGATTATCAATTAACAGCATATTCATACGACTACCTAGGTATATATATCAGGAGAAAGAATTCCAGAGGTGAGTTGGAAATTTAGAAGAGTGATATTTGCAAATTCAAATATTCATGTACACCTTTAAACTTTTTCATCAATGTAAACCACCCATCCCTATTCCCATTCCATACCATTTTCATACCGAACACCTCCAGTGAAGACGATAGATGAAGCAATAATCAATCATCATCGATCAACCCATAAAAAACAAAGTAGACCAGCAATCGCACAGATTATATACATTTTCCAACTCCTCATCCCCATTCCTAATTCCATCCCATCCCACCCAATCACCATTTTTTTAAGACTCGCTTCCTACCCTTCCCATATGCACTTAATTCATTCGTCCATCCAATCAACTCAATAACTTTTACTTTATACAAATGCCCTCAACCCTCTTAATCCACTCCCTTTTTTCTTTTCCTTTGGACTACTCTTTGGACTCTCTTCCGTACCACTCCCACTTCCCTCCTTCCTCCCTTTATCTTTTCCATTATCCTTTTTTACTGCTCCGATATTTCCGACCCCTCCTATTTGAATGTTAGATAATAATCATAAAGAGTCAGAAACCACAAGAGAGAAAGTATCATCTTTCTTCAACTTTGAATTCAATGTACGATTTACTAGACTGGAGAAATGACTTTACTTACCACGACCATAACCCCTCATTTCACTTTGCGGCTTAACCTTTGGCTTGACCTGGGCTTCCAAAGAATCCCTATCACTATTATTGCCATCTCTACTCATTGTCCCATCCGAGTGTGATGAACCAGGCGCTGGGCCAAAGTTACTTGAATGAGAAAATCTACCCCCATAAAAATCTGGACTTGTAGGTTTACTTGTAGGTGTTGACCTAAATGCGTGACCTGATGTTGGACTGTGAGAATCTATCCTGGGTCGAGCAATAAAACTTGATGTGCCTGTAAGTGGAAACGTTGCTTTAGGTACAAGACTTCCCGGCCTTGTCGAATCTGAATAGCTATGAGTTAAGCGACGATGATCTCTCGGAGGAATATGTGGTCCAGGGGATCCATCAATACTCATAGGTAAATCCGACACTCTATCTTGCGCGGTAAGCGCTTCCAGATAGTCTTGATGTAACTTGGTAAATCGTTTCAAAAGATTAGAATGGGCTTTCTTCATATCATCCATGCGTCTTCGCGATCCAGCCAATGCCTCATCAATGACCTTTTGTTTTGTGGGATCGAGTTGTTTAAAACCAGTTTGATTGGTGTTTTGTGCTTCTTGAACTTCTTTTTGACATTTGACAATCAATTGTTGTATTTCCGCATCCTTGGCCTTTAATTTCATGTTGAGAATTTCGATAGTATTGTAAGCTTGTTCTTCATCCTGTTTCGCTTGATCCATTTCGACTTCTAGAGCTTCATATCTTCGTAACTTCGTAGTAAGCTTTTCAGCCTCGATGCGTAATCGCTCTAATTCTTCCTTATTTGATTCCACCACTTGAATTTCTTGAGTAGCATGAGAAACCTTGTATTCGGCTTGAACGACCAATTGTCTTAGATTGTGTATATCAATCTTTGATGCAGATAATTCACGCTTTAATTGATCGCCCTCCACTATCCACTTCTTTTGTTCCTCCTTCAATAATCTTAGTTTGGCCGTCAAATCAGATTCCCATTTCCTAGAATGATTTCGACTCTTATCGAATTCTTTCTTCATTTGTACCATGGCTTTCTTGGCATCTTCCAATTTGGCTCTTAAGATTTTGTTGGAATTGATCAAGTTTTGAGTTTCGGCTTCGACTCTTGCTTCACGAATAGCCTTTCGACGAAGTTGTCCAATGTGAGTAAGATGTTGCTGTTTAAGGTAGCGTTCAAAATTCAAGTCATTTTTCAATAACATAATATCTCTCTGTAAGTATGCAACTTTCGTAGAATCATTTGTCCCGGGTCTCAAAGATGGTGAACGAAGAGCGTGTGCACGTGTAAGTGATTGTAAGTATGAATCAACATGAGAAGTATTATCTTGGGCATGATGACTCAACGCAAGTGATTGTACGCTATCGTTCGTTAAAGTTTGATAGATACCGCCTCGAATTGAACCAGCTCGTTGAGAATCCAGCATATCTTGTAAATGAGTATGTGAAGGCGATGTAGCCATGACTGGAGGTAATGTAGGACTATCTAATCGCCTTTCCGGTCTCAAAATAGGGGAGTCCGCAATCGAAGGCATTGATTGACTTGTGAAAGATGCCCTTCTCAATACAGAATTTCGTAGTGCTTCTGGTGACGCAATGGTAGGCGGTCCAGCATATCTCCAACTCGAATGTCGAGATTGAGCAGGTGTGAATGCATTATGATCTGTCAATGGTTGATCTGGAACGTCGGCATTAGTATCAATGTGTAGGTTTGGTAATTGTGATCTTGATAATGGAGCTTGTTGAGCATATCCTGGTATGTATAGTGCCATACATTCAGTCACAACATCCGATGCTTCACTTTTCATCCATCGATTAGTATCTGATAATTCCTGATCAATAGTCATCGTGAAGAAATTTGGATGTAAAAGATGGAGTTGTCTGAAAGGTTCAGATCGTTGTCTTATTTCCATAGGTTCAACTGCGAATTCATTGGCTCCTGGGAATCCTTGATGCCTTAGGAACTTTTGAGGTTTTCGAATGTAACTCATAAAATTCATCGGGTAGAGACCGTAAAGAAATGTGTAATAGTGTAACAATTCCGGAACCGATACATCTTCCGAATCCAGCAAGTAAGATAATTTAGTCCATGAACTTGTACTGTGAGTACTTCTGTCATCTTGATCGTCAGATGCCGAATTATCCTCATACTTTCGTTCCCTATCCCAAAAAAGCATTCTACTGTAGATATTGAAAAGCGCAGGGAGATGCTTGGAGAGAGAGCTGGGAATATGAGGGAGGAACATAATCAAAGCCGTCATAGCCAACGATACCACTCGAGTCGAAGTATCTATTTGTAAACATCGTAGGAGATTCTCGAAGAGAGGAGTTTGAAGGAGTTGATGTAAGTGAGGAGGTTGATGTCGAATAAATTCGCAAAGTAATGAGAGGGCAAGAATTCGACTGTCTTTTTTGACGAAGAATTGGTTGATAGCAGTCAAGAAGTTCTGCAAGTCGTTAGAATTTCACCTCCATTCCTGGATTATGTAGTGTACATACCTTTGGTCTCTTCCTTCCAAATGATATGAGTATACTCCTTAATTGACTTTCAATGAACTTTGAATTCTCATCAAGGTTTGTAGCGACACTATGACACTTTGCCAACCAAATAGCGATTAAATTCTCTGCCACCGTATCCGAAGTAGTAATGGCATCTTCTACATGTTCCTCATCTTCGTCGTAAATAAGGATGTCCAGTAAAGTATTCCTAGCTTCCAAAGCCAATCCCTTCTCTTCTCCAAGATGACTCAATACTGGTATACATAATTTATCCCACCATTGTAACATTCTACCACCACCCTTTATCGAGGTTCGCAGTTTTCGCAATATGGATAGAAAGGGGGCATAGCGGGTAGGATGGTCACAAATATCCTTTTCGTAAATGGAGAGTAATTCCTCCTGTATTTTGGTGGCGTCGGATTCATCGTGGGTAGGATTCTTCTCAAGGTAGGTATGGATAATTCGCACAAGGTCGTCGGGAAGTGGTAATCGGGTAGAAGTTGTTACTGATGTTTTGATCGCTTTCGTCAGGTCCTTGAGTGAACTGTATTAGATCTTGTTAGTTGAAGATGTATAACAACGAACATGGGAATACCATACCCGGAAGACATCTTGTCTTCTTCATTGATAGCTCTAGCAAATAATGCTCCTCTTGAATGCTTTACCAAGCTTTTCGGGCAAGCCTCTAAGCTCTTCTAAGATGCGGGGTCCTGATCCTATATCTCTACTTTTCTTCGAATCCGTCCGATCAATCAATCAATCAATCAATCAATCAATCAATCTGTTTGTTTCAATTCCTTATCGTATCATATTATCGAAAAAAAGGCACCGTCTACCATCTCCTCGCTTGGCACATGGGGAATAGTCTCATGGAAAGAAATCTAGAAATAAATTTCGGTATGCAACAAGGTATCGTAGATCATCTGCAAGTATTCATGTTGGGAAAAAGTGGTGCGGAATTTGGTCAATCTTTGTTGCTGACGTTGGAAAGAAAATGTCCCTCAAGTACATGATTCACAAGGGTTCACCTCCGCCTTGCAGGAGCTTTCATCCTTGTCCATTTATTTTCTTTTTTCTTGGAACTTTATGTGGAGAAATTGATTCATTTGTTCTGATAAGATGGAGAAGCGAAAGACGGTAATATTATTCTTATCGCCGAATCAGCTGGTGGGAAGTTTGGTTAAACGTCATACTTCGTAGAAAGGAAGGTCACCAAGTGAGCATCTGGAAACCAGGTGTGATAGGGACCAACTAGGTTGGTAGAGAGGTATGTTGGAAGGGTGTAAAAAGTTAGATACGATATACATTTTCATATCCACTAACGGTATTTAACCACTATTCTTTAAACCTTTCGTTACATCATCGAGATCATATACCACAAAAAATCCTCTAATTTCCAACTATCATGCCAATTCCAAAGTTACTGAAAACCATAGATATCACAATATCAGAGTACCGTACCGCCTTCACCCCTTCTTCCCTTGAAATGTCATTCGCCCTCATAGTCAAAGCAACTGGATAAGTATGAGCAATTGTGTTTCCAGAACTAGTCTAATGAGGTGTCAATGCAAATGTCATCCTCTATAAATCAACTGTCTCACCCCTAAATCCCCTAAACGCTATTCAATTCCCTTGGAGTATACTCGCCTCCTTACCCCTCAATTACCGAGCTTCATTGTTCCTTGCAACGATATTCTCATGCATAATACGATTCACATCTATTAAACCTCTTTCTGTTCTCAATCTGTATGTAAAATCACTCATAGAACTATAATCTAAATATATTCGTACCATCCTGGTGATCTCATCCTGATGACCGAAGTCGTCCTCGAAAACCGCAATTCATAATTATACGATTTAATCACCTTTTCAATCAACACCTTTTCAATCAACACCTTTCCAATTAACACCTACCTACTCACTCACCTCACAGCAGTCCCTACCTCGCCCCATTCACCCACACAATAAACTTTTCCCCATCATCGCCCATTCCACTCAACTCCACACTCCTTAATTTCCTCCAAACCCGCTATCAAAGAATTCACCCGTCCTTGGACCACCAGCCAATTCAAACATCATCACCGTAAAGCATGATAATCCATCCATCCATTCATCCATTCATAACTAATACAATCAAATCCTAAACATATCATTTATTCCCCTCATGTGTCAAATGTATAACGAGAAGCAAACCAGTTGAAAAAGAAATAGCATAGTCGATGATATCGGTACTTAGCAGACATAACTGGGAAGTATGTGGAGTGGGAACGGGAAAGGATAGACTACCTAGTATGGGGATTCCCCGTTCCGTCTTGGCACAAACAGTAGCTAATATCTATCTATATTGGTAAGGGTCTACTAGATATATATGAATACCGTTGAGTACAATAATTGGATATAATCTAGTATATTCTCGACCTCTTTGTTTGGATTTTGTAAAAGTACTTGTCGATTCTCATATCCGCCCGTGATTAACCTCGAAGTAGATTTTGCTCTGTTGTCATTCTCATCTTCTTCTATTATTCCTTACGGTATCAATACTTAGGTCTGATTGCATAAAAGTAATTCATTCCATATCAATCTTTCAGACCATGGTTTAAAATTCATTAATATTCATTTATTCACATTTCTATACGCCCTTCTTCAGAAACGCGTACAACTTCCTCTGAAGATTTCTCCTCCCCGTTCCTTCTTTCACTCGTTACTTCTTTCACTCTTGTACCCTCATTTCTCTCACAATTTCATCCTCAACCTCATTCTCACTTTCTCTAAATCAAATGCTCATCAAACCAAGTCACAGCCTGGATAAAAGCCTGTTCCTTGGCATATTTCTCCACCTTCTTGCTCAAATCACATCTAACCGAGAAACCATGAACAGTTTGACTGTACAAATTGATTTGATAAGTAGCACCGATTTCCTTGAGAATTTCTTCTGATTTGTGACGTTTTTCGGATGGGAAAATTTCGTCGGTTTCAGCTGCTGCAATGGAGAAAGGTCCCTTGATTGCGCGGAGTTCATCTTCATCGACGAAACTTGGAATTCGTTAGTTTGTTACTCAAGAATTAGGGTTGATGTTAGAGTAGTTTTGGGGATTAGAAAAAGGGGAAAGAGTGAAATAAAATGAAAAACCTACGAAGGATGAGCAACATATCCCACATCAATACCCTTTCCTTCAGCCATAAATCGAGCGACATATTTAGCACCAAAACAGTATCCGGCAGCCCCAATCTTGGTGTATCCCTTAGACTTTAAGAATTCAATGGACTTTTGAACAATAGGATCAACATGTGGAAATGTATGTGGGTTGTTTCCATCAGAACCCTTGGTTAACCATTGCATAAAGTCGAAATCTTCAGGGCGATCAAGGGAAAGTGCGTCGCCATTAAAAACATCGGGGATGATGGTGTAGTAACCGTTGGCGGCATATTGATCAGCCATCAATTGGGAGTTTTGCCCTGGTTGGGGGAATTCTTATTAGTTGCTTGAAAGTGGAATCACTATGAAGATAATAGAGGAAAAACATACAGATACCGATCACATCTGGAATGTAAAGAATGGCAGTATCCTTGTGAACCTTTTCTTTAGGTTCAGCAACATAGGTCTCGATGGTATCAGCAATCTTGATAGTTGATCCAGTTGGTGTACCCCTAAGATAATATTTCCGTAAGCTTCAGATTCACAGACCCGAACCCCACCAAGAGCTCATCTCATCGAGAGAATAAAAACTTACTCGTGCTTAACACCTAGTGTACAGCATCTTTGAGGTGGGTTTGAAGCCATTTTTAATATGTATTGAGGTTTAAAAGGTAGATTGGTATTCAGGTATTGATGTGAAAATGTAAAAGAGATCAACAAGATTATTGATCAAAAACACAACAGCAACAATCGATACTTATAATAAAAATTACGCAGGCACGCATCGATCTGGAATGACCAAATCTACCCCTCCACTAGGCTATTTACCAGGTAGGCAGTGGAGCAGACGGGGCCATTGTTATAAATGCTTATCAAATTCACACTTCACGACTGGGAAGGAAGAGGTCATATCCGTGATGTTAACTCCATCGCAATGGTATAATTCCGAAGAGACTCATCGGAGAAAAGGATTGCGAAGCTCGCTTTTCGCAGTGGATGCTTTTATAGGAAAGTCATTGCGGAAAACTGTGGTTAATGCGGGAAGGAATTGTGATGATCATTGAAGCCATATGATTGGTGATTTGCCATGAGATACCTAGGTAGTACCGGTAGATAGGTAATGATGGGATTGATGACGATGATGTGTGAGAATAATCGTTCGGATGGTGGAAAACGCTAGAAGCCGGGCAAACTTTACGAGGGAAGTATGGATCCGTGATCTAAGTCGAGATGTGAGTGGTGGGCGTGCACGTCTTTACAAAATCATGACTAAGCAATAAAAATGGAAACCTTGGAACCTCAAGAGAAAGATACTCGCGGGTAATTGTGCTTATCGCGTCAAATGAATCCCGATAATATTTCCCGCGCTTAATTTTATCTGATACTGGTGATTTCAATCAAATAGCTTCAAATCCCAATTCCACATCAACAATGGCAGCACCACTTACGGCCGTCGCTCGAGCGCCCAAAATGGGTCGCAAAGAAGTATTTCTGTACGATTTTCCCTCACCATGCCGTTTCTCACCATCTGGAGACTAACTCCTCTTCTTACTATAGTCCCAATTTCACCATAACTCTTCTCCGCACACCAAATCTACCACCCTCATTCGCTTCTTTTATCGTACCCCTCAATTTGAACAAATTAGATTTAAGAGATTATTTATGGAATGCATACGGAATTGAGGTTCGAGGAGTACGAAGTTATATCCAAGCACAAAAATTGAGGGAAGGAAAACCAGGAGCGAAAGTACCAACACCTAGGAAATGGTTCAGGCCGAGGAGTATCAAGAGGATGATGGTAGAGATGGATAGACCATTTGTATGGCCTGAAGAACCCAAGGACTTTTCCGAGTATGTTTTATTTTCGATTTTAGGGAAATTCTATATCTTTGGCGGGGAAGTAATTGGTGTAGTGGGGGAAAGTCGAGGAAATGAATGTTCGAAAGAAAATCTTAGAATGGGAATTGGAATGCACAAGCACAAGTACAAGCACAAGCACAAAGGCTAATCATACAATACTTATAGTTGGGATCAAGAAGGAGTCAAGAAACGTCAAGAATACGAACAAGAATTACAACAAGGTCAATATCCAGATGCCAAACAAAAGCCCAGCAAAGAACGTCTATCAATCGCAGAGCAAGCAAGGAAGATTTTGCAAGGAAAAGAGAAATGGGCACCTACGAGAGATACTTGGATGAATGTAGGAGAGGAAGTTGAGGTTGAGACGGATGTGAAGGTTCCTCGTATTGGAAGACGGGAATAGATAAAGATTTGAGGAAGTGTAACCATTAAATTTGGAAGAGTATGTATATTGTGAGATACATTGTATGAATAATTCATTGAATGGGGTATATGAACATGAAGAATAAAAAACATCTATACACCAACCCAGATTTGACACTTCGTTCAGGGGCTCTTCTAACTATTCTCATTTCAATTATTTCCTACTTGCAACTATGTTGAGTCCTTGGACTGATAGACTAAAGATTTTTAAAAGAACTCATTGGTGGTATTGTAGCTCATTAAAACTTCCACGGTTGCTCGGCTGACTCTCAAATCGTCCAATTTGTACTTTGACAAATTAAGATCATTCAAATAATTTCCCGCCAATATCAGCCCGAACGTGTTTACAAATTCGACAATTGATATACTTCTTTCTTTACTCCCCGTCACTCTTCTCATCCTTCTTTACTCCCCGTCACTCTTCTCATCCTTCTTTATTCCCCATCACTCTTCTCATCCTCCCTATCCTGTCCATCCTCCACTTTCAATACCTTATCAACTATTTCATCAACATCAACATCATCACAGCCTTCCTCAACAACCCAAGCGCCATCATTTTGAAATTTCAAAACTTCATTTCCCCATCCCCACCAACCAGCCGTGAGATTCCTCGCGAAGATTTCTAAACCCCTATATTCTTGCAACCCCAGTAGTTGTCCAAAAAGAAATCTTAAGTTAGGTTTTCGTGAGTGTAAATCAGGAACTCCAATTATAATTCTTCGTTTTATGGAGAGGTTTGAATTTTCAGATTGAGATTGAGATGAAGTGGGTGAGGGCGAGGGTGAGGGTGAGGGTGAAGGTGAGGGTGAAGGTTGATTTGATCCCTCGAGGTCATATTCTTTCTCAATATTCAATTCCTCATTCCCAATAGATTTCTTGAATTCAGAGTCTCCCACCCCAGCACTCTCCCTCTCGACCTTCTTTCGTCCCACAAGTAAAATCTCCCATGGTTTCCTCCAAGTCCCTGAAATCTCACACATCGGTTTACCACTCGATGTAACTTTAAGCCAAATCCATTCTTCTATTAATTCAAGACCCCAGTGATCGAATATTCCTCCTTCGTCCAAGAGCATGGAACGGAAAGCGGGCTTATTAGTTATCCATATTCCAACGTAGCCATTGTGTTCTATCTTATGGCATGGTAGGCTGTATTTGGTCAGAAATAGCTTGGGATTTTAAGAGAGGATGTGATTGATAGAAATGGATACGGAAATGGAGCCATGTATTAAGTAATGGGTGTACATCAAACACGCAATCCGACATGATAAAATGTAAAATCAAAGTACAGTCAAAGCCGAGGGAGAGCTTCGAGAGAAGAACAGGCAACTAAAAACTTACAATCTCAATAAATTCTCTATTCCTCCAAATCCCGAAGCAGTAATATAAGAATCTTTCCGTAAAGCAGATCGATTAGGCCAAGGTGGATCGGCAATTATCACATGGAATTTCGGAAAGTCTTCATATATTTCTATATTGGAAGAAATGTTACTTTCAGGTATATTGCCATATATCATTGTAGATTTAGGTGGCATTGTTCCCGAAGCTCCATCGATCTCAACGTGTTTTGAAAGGTCTGAGATGTTCTCAACTTTGATGACGCTTTGCTGAGATTTCTCTGCTTCTTCTGGGGGAGATTTCCTTTTCTTTTTGAGGTCCTCTGAATTATAAGGATGTTAGTAAATTTTCCAAACAATTCTAGAATTTATACAATTTCATAATCATCCTAAATAAAATAAATGAACGAAAACAGAAAATTATAAAGGCACTATTCAAATAAACTCACCATCTTCTCCCCAAATCCTCTCTAAACAAAATTTCCCCTCCCATCTCTCATCCTCCATCATCTCATCAAGCGCAAGTTGAACATAACGTTCCAATATCAATTCCTCGATTCTTTTCTCTGGAGCATTCCTAAGAGCTTTTGCAGATTTAGGTTCGAGTGATGGATAGGGCGTATCTATTGGTTTACAGGATATCAACCTTTTCTCAGTCTTCGGACGCGAAGCGTGTTGTTCGGTGGAAAGTAATTGAGCATCTTCGATTGATCGTGGGATATCAATTAAGGTGACAGATTTACTGGAATTTTGATAAATAATATGTGATGGGAGGTTGGATGTTTGATTACTTGGTACTGTCGACTTGGCCATATTCCTACATGGCTTTTCGAATGTATGAAACTCCTCCATAGATATGAAGAGTATATCACGTGATTGGACATTAACCTCCCATGCGCGAGATTTGTAGTTTTGTGTTTGGTTTAATCAGTCACTAGTTCACAACATCATAATACCACCCCGAATCTAGATGGTATTTTGTACGGTCTCGAATATTGACATTGAAGTACTACTTTTTGAAGTTTGATTTGAATGTTCAGTGTTATGGTATCGTTTTTGACACATTCCCCACAATAGAGCCAGAGGCCTTTCGTCGATCGACCTCATTTCGAAGTAGCCTTGAACACTATCAGTGTTCCCACTGGGTAATACCAACAAGCTAAATCGATTGAGGCTGATGAATTTCGAAGTTTTGATTCTACTTTTATTGTAGAAAGATGGTAGTTCTTGACTCACGCCGTGAATTTTGTCGTCGTGGAATGACTTTGAACGAATTGAGGGTCTTCAGTCATGTATATACATAAGGCTCTAAGTGACCTCGTACAGCGGGGATATTTTCTTCTATTATTGAGGCTATATTGATAGCTTCAATAGGTTACTTCTGAGGCATCTGAAGGGCTATTGTCTTCTTCTTTTAACTCATTGAGTCAGTCTTTCAGTTGACGTTCAATTTCAACAATCAAAAGTTACTTTTGTGCCATCAATCACATCCATACTCGACCACTTCAAAATGCAGGTTCAGGTTCCCCCTTCATTTTAACGCCAGTCTCCTTAGGACTCCTTTGGAGCTTCGCATAAGGATCTACGAATACTATTTAGAAGGTCGTTCTGTTTTGTAGGATCTGATTCTTATATCAATAAAAATACTTCGCTTCTACGAACTTGCCGTCAGATTTTGATGATGTCAAACCTGTTATGCTCACTTTTCTATTCCATTTCGCTAGTATTTTCTTTATAGTTGATACACTTATTGGATTGTCAGTCCTGGGGATAAAGGACCCTGAAGCCAGATCAACGTGGATAGGAATTATAAAATATTACTATCACGGCTCGAAGCAGACTTTCTATCCACAGGTACTTGTTGTTGTAAAAAGGGAAAGGATGCTAATTATGTGGATAAGCGGAGCAATAAATGTGAAGAATTCGAGGCGGTGTTTGAAAATATGACTTGGGATGAGATCAAAGAGACCAATTACTCTCCACCAAAAAGTAAAACAACTGCTCATCTATCACTGTGATTTAATATATTATACTAGGATTATTAGACTAGGATTGTCCGTCTTTTCGCCGAAGAAAGGTGGATGATACGACTATTTATTTATTTTGGATGGGCAAAATAATTTGGATACTCACAATGGTACATGTTCATGTTCATATTTAAATTAAATTACTGTTTACAATAACATTGCAACTTTACGTATTCGTCAAGAAAGCTTCATTAGGTATAGATTCTCGAGGTATCAAATCTTCGGCCGATACAATTCATAGAATGTTGGCCTTCGACTTACTTCCAAACATTAGAGATCACTGGGTCACCGACCACCTCCTTCAATGCATATAAACTATCTCTCATTTCTTTTCAATCAACCACGTAACATAATCCTCACATATGCAACCTTATGTTCAGAACCGGGAAAGTTCTCTACCGGGTACTATATGTACCCCGGAACACCGACATTAAGACGTGTGCCCCGCACTGTGGGGAAGCGGGGAAGTGACATTCTTGATGATCTTTACAGAATGTAACGACATTATTCCTTGTATTTGCCAAAGCTTTTAAATGAAATGGACATGTCCTTATCCGATACTATGTTTATACCGCCAGCATGGATGATCAATTAGAAAGAGTTTGTCTAGTACCGGGTTATTTACGGGAGACCCCCATTCATCTGAACTTTAATATCACTACGAGTATAAAATGAAGGGACATTCGAAGATTTTACGTGTAAGAAGTCAGAAGAAGTTTCATTTATAAGTTTCGATATTCATTCATAAGCTTCGACGTTCATTTATAAGTTTCGACATTGAATATGTTTTCAATATCACTTCTCCTCGCTTATTCCTCCTTATTTCTTCCGACGCTATGCTCTCCCACTCCCAATAAAAATGGCCTAGTAGTCCAAACAACAAGTGGTGAACTTCACGGTTTCATAAATCAAACCACACCACAAGTTCGTCAATTTCTAGGAGTACCATATGCTGAACCTCCTATCGGAAACTTGCGATTTGCAGCACCACAAACGAAAAGTAAAGGATCATCAATCAACGCTACATCTCTCCCTCCTTCATGTATGCAACTTTCCAGTAATAGTTCGACAATATATACAAATGTTGTACCTCAATTTTTAATTAATGGAGGACAAAGTGAAGATTGTTTATATTTAAGTATTTGGACTCCTGCTACACCAACAAATCAAAGTCTTCCCGTGTTTGTTTATATTCCAGGAGGTGGATTTACAAGTGGTGGACAAGATTCATTATACAAGATTCCAGATCAATGGGTTCAAAAAACTCAATCTCATATTGTGGTTGTGATGAAGTGAGATTTTCATACTCCTCTCATAACACTGATATATGTACTAATTATAATCCCAAAGTTACCGTGTAAATGTTTTCGGATTTCCAAATGCAAAGGCTATTACGGAAGATCGAAATCCTGGTTTACTTGATCAAAGGAAAGCGTATGTTTATTTAACTCTCCTCATATTGTTCAGTAACTAAAAATTCTCAGTGTCGAATGGGTTCACGAAAATATTGCATCCTTTAATGGAGATCCTGATCGAATGACACTATGGGGTCAATCTGCTGGAGGTGCATCCGTAGATAGTTACGGTTATGCATACCCCAAAGATCCTATAGTAAAAGGTCTAATTATCGATTCTGGCTCGGCATATCTTCTCGGTAGTACCGATGCTCCTCAAACAAATTTTACTTCTCTCGCTGGAATGGTCGGATGTAAAGATCTTGCACCAGAAGCAGAAATTGGATGTATGAGAAATGTTTCAGCTAATGCAATTGAAAATGCTTTGAGTTCATATGTGAGCAGTGGCGCTACTCCCAAGCTTGCATTTACACCTTTTCCGGATAATGTTACCGCTTTCTCCAATCCTGCAGATAGAGCTGAGAGAGGACTTGTGGCCAAATTGGTAGGAATTTCTCTTTTGTTATTTTTTGATTGTGGAATTGATAAAATAGAGCTAATTAAAATTTCTTGTACAGCCAGTAATTATAGGATCCAATACAAACGAAGGAGCTGGTTTTGTATCCTTCTCTGAAGATGGTCCTGGTGAAGCAGTATTGTATGCAACAACCCAAAGTATAATCGCTTGTCCTGTTGCACAAGAAGTCAGGTATGTCACTATTACTTTTGGTATCATCAACACAGAATATTCTAACGTAAATTCGATATAAAGAGCTCGAGAAAATGTAGGCTTAACAACATACCGCTACCAATACACTGGTAACTTTACCAACATTTCCCCACTCCCTTGGATGGGTGCTTATCATAGCTGTATGTTATTTCTCCCCGTTTTATTTCACCTTATCTCTCCATCCTTCCTCCCACTAACAAACCCAGCTGAACTCCCTCTCCTATTCGACACACACTTTTTATATCGTGGTAACTCCACTCCGTACGAATACGAAGTTGCAAACACAATGCAAGCATTATGGCTTTCGTTTGCAAATGATCCACAGAAAGCACCATCAACAAATGAGATAACTTGGCCTGTTTATGATAGTGATCAGGATAGTATGCTTTTATTTGCGGAAGGGGATGTAAAGACTCAATTTGTGAGTGGGGAAAGGATTGATGGAAATTGTACTTTTTGAGAAGAGAAGATGAGGATGAAAAAATGAGGATTGTTTTGATGGAATTGGATGAAATTGGATGAAGTTGGATGAAATTGAGTGAAATCATCTCTTGGAAATCTGTACGATTATCATGTAGTTTGGGATGATGTTAATTTGTGATGATGTTAATTTATGATTATGTGGATGTCTACTCGGAATAAATAGTTGTACGTGTTGAACTTTAAAAGCAAAAAGAATTAATAACAATTAACACATTAAAAAGTAATAATATCAAGTGAGGTTCATGAAATTTTATTTCCTGTATATGCTCATAAACATAATTTCCTCCAATGATTAACTATATACATCTCGCTCAACGACATTATCATACATAATACCCGTGCAGACGATGCTGCTTCCCAAACGCCAATATATGCATGCATTACTTAAATCCACTCATTTATCATCCACTGCTCTTATCCCCTTTTGTTCATATCATATTGACATATACTCATTCCGCTCCCACTACTCAATCATCCCTAGTATGAAGCTAAGTGAATACTTAAGCATTCATAATCTCAGGTTTATTTTCATGAGCAGCAGCTCCTCCAGGAGCAGTCTCAGGGAACATTCTCTCATCATGTTCCAACATTGGTCGTCCAGCCATTTCACTCTTCTTGATATCCTTTCCACCCTTGGTCAAGAACATACGATCAGTATCAACACCATTGACACCTTCAGCACCAAGAGACTTGGGGTCCCAGCTAGCGGATGTCAATGGGTTAACGTGAAGAACGTACATGGTATCAATTTCCTCCAAAGAACGATCCTTGGTTTCGATGACGAAGAAGAATACAATCCAGAAGAGAGCAAAGAGAGAACCAGCGAAAACGAGACCATAGTAATAATCGATATCGTTGGTGATGAAAGTGGTGAAGAAAGAGATGAGGAAGTTGAAGAGCCAATTGGATGCGGTAGCGAGAGCCATACAAGAAGCTCTGTAACGAGCTGGGTATAATTCTCCAACAATAGCCCAAACCAATGGTCCCCAAGTGGTAGCGAATCCAACAATGTAGATACAGGTGAAACAGATGAGAACGGCACCAGGTGCTTGAGCATCGGCTTGTCCTTGAATCTTGAAGTGACCGACGAAGGAGTAGATCAACATACAAACGAACATCTCAGCTGCACCAACCATGAGAGCCTTTCTACGACCACAGTTCTTAACAATCCAGAGACCACCAATGGTAGCGACAACATTGACAGATCCAAGAATGATAGAAGTAACATAAGAATCGGAGATACCACCAGACTTGAAAATGGTTGTACCGTAGTAGAAGAAGAAGTTGGCACCAGTCAATTGTTGACCAGCTTGAAGAACCATTCCGAGAAGTGTACGGTACAACATTCTTGGTCCGGTGAAAATTTCGTACCATGGGTGATCACCACCTTCTCTCTCGGCTGCGAGCTTAGTTTCGATTTCGAGAATTTCCGCATCGATGAGTGGGGAGTAAGGGTCAACACCGTTAAGGAGGGCCATATTTTTACGAGCTTCATCTTCACGTCCAATACGATATGCGAAACGAGGGGATTCAGGCATGAAGAGAACAGCGGTACCGAGGATAATGGCCCAGAGTGCGGAAAGACCGTTAGGAATACGCCATTGAGCACTATTGGTGTAGGTAGAGTGAGTTCCGTAGTTGATCTATTTGGTATGTTAGTAAGTTGTCATTTCCTAGCAATAGAGATTCGACTTACCATATAAGCAGTCCAGATACCAAGAGTAATCAACAATTGATAACTGGAAACGACGGCACCACGAATATTCTTAGGCACAGACTCAGATTGGTACATGGGAACACTAGTACTCAAAGCACCAATACCCAAACCAGCAGTGAATCTTCCCATAGCGAATTGAACCCAGTGAGTAGTAGAAGTAATTTCGATAATAACACCAATAATGTAAAAGAATGCGGAACTAGAGATGGTATAACGACGACCGATTTTATCGCAGAGGTAAGAAGATCCAAGACATCCAACGAGAGTACCGGCACAGAGAATAGCGACAATGGTTCCTTGACGGACAGCAGAGAGTTCGCCATTTTCACCGAATCGAGCTAAGAAATCCGACATTTGTACGAAACCTTGAGACTTTGTTAGAATTTTATCACTTCTGTACTATATGGGAATGAAAACAAACCTGAAATTTGACCAGATTCATAACCGAACATGAAACCACCAATAGATGCGATAGCACCAAGAGTAATGGCCAATTTAGTAGCTGGAAGGTCATCGAGTGCTTCTTCAGGTGAGACATCATGATGTTCTGGTGCAGAACCATTTAAGGATCTAGCGACACGAGGAGTATCGGCTGGTGTGTGTGCTGCTGGTGTTCCCTCTGCACTGCTGAGGTGTTTGTCAGAGATAACAGCTGACTCTGTAGTCTCCTTCTTCTTATTGAATAACCCCATGATTTTTTCACTCTTCTTTGATAGGCAAATTAAATTATTGATCAACAACTTATCTCAAAGGCACAATCGTATAGCCCCAGATCGAATGAGAAGTTGAAGAGTTAAAGACGCGGAGAATGGAGAGAGGGGGATATGGGGATGATGAAGATTTTATATAAAAACAAACAATCGGAAATGGCAACAGATGTCAGTGGAGCACGACTCCGTCAAAATATCTTATTAGGGGGCCCCGAGGTGATGCCTCCATGATTTAGCCCACATTCCCATCATTTTGTCATGCGGACCAGATAGAGATTGGAAGAATGACTCTAGCCCCCAAATTGGGGAAGCTAGTCAGAGAGGTCTCAAGACATTACAAGATTTTTCTTTAAGATGGAGAATGTTACCAAAAGAATGTTCGGTGGTGGGTGGAGTTCAGAAAATAGAGACCTAGTCAAAGTGTTCAAGATTAGCCATAGCTCCCCGTCCCGCTAGTCAGCACATTGTCAATGGTCACGACAGAGTAGGGTATTGCTTGTACAGCATTGGGGGTTTTTTTTTGGAATTTAGGAAAATAGACGATTGCAAACCGTGATTGGTATGATGGTCAAAATGGCCGAGAGCCAAATAGTTTGAATATTGAATCCAACCAATATGAAGAAAATCGGGTCCATCTTAAAGTGACGACCGCGATAGCACCGAGTACTAAAGAAAGGAGCGTTTAATCCCTTGTTGTGGAATGTTTTGTGAAATTATGAAATCTGATTGACGTATATTTGATTCATGATCATTTCTACGTGGCACTTTGATCCTAGATTATCAATTGCGTGTTGTTGTCGAAGCATAATGAAGAATTTCCTCACATATCATGACTTTTGAAATGCCATTTGAGATATCAACATACAGATATGAGGTCGGAGCATTATGATGATTTGCCGTTTTCACTTACCCATTTTGGGACTAGACATGTCGATGAAGTGGATATTGAGGCTCAAGGCTTGTCCTTTCGGATACCATGATCCTCACTTCACTTGGAACGGCTTAATTCCTGGACCCATAAAAACAAGTAAAGCCTATGAAAATTGAAGAAAAAAAACAAGGTTCCACGAGTTTGCGGCGGGAACGAAGTGGCAGTCAAGAAAGGTAAAGCCAAGCATCTGAGATCCGACAAGCGAGTGAAAAAAAAGATTAGATTTGCATGGCATAAGGATCTTGAATTGGCGCCCGTCATCCAAGAGTGTATCCAGTGTATCCAGTGTATCCAAGAGTGTATCCAGGAGTGTATCCAAGACTGCATCCAAGAGTGTATCCAAGACTGCATCCAAGACTGCATCCTTTGAGAAGGCTGCATGTCATGCGTATATCGCGTGTTTCTTAATACTGTTTTGGTTTCTAGAGCCGAGCGGATGAACAGGATAGAGTAGTTTCAAAGAAGAATCCGGTTATTGAGTTTTTCCCAATTAGCCATATAATTCTTTTCTCTTATCAGTACCCCCCGAAGACTAACCGATTGAGTCGCTCATCTATTTCCCAGAATAGTACAGATATCAATCAGAAAAAAATAAGGCGAACTTCAATTTTTTGAATTGTTTGGTGAAACCCACATCCAAAAGGTCATATTTCGGTTTTATTTCAACGACAACCCATTCAAAACTCCACCTCGTGGATATTCTCTCGGCCATACTCTCACCTCGAAAGATCAATCATGTAACGCATAAACATGTTACCAGTATGAAATCTCCAGACAGTATACGGATACATACGTAATAATCATCAAGGAATGTATGAAATTTGGCCGAAATGTGTTGTTCGATGGAATTCTTTTCTTCTTTTTGTGGTACCACGACGACAAATGTACCACATCGTCGCCCATGGGACCTCCTCATTTTCTCCCAACTTTGGTTAATTTTACCCATGGGACACGAGAAATGGAGTATGCAGTTTGGGGTGTACACTGTACTCCGTACAATCTGGATTCTCGGGGCCCCCCCTTTTTGATACTTTTGATGTAGATGATGCCGTTATGCCGGTGGGTGGTAGTGAACGACAATGACGATATACATTTCGGGGTTTTACTTCAAAGTTGATGAATGAGGAAATTCTCGGAATCACCCCACCGATGAATAATTTATATCACGTGATCTTTAGAACTCGAGTCATGTTTTTTATTTTGTGAAAACTTTTTCTTTTTTTGCCTCCTTCTCCTTCGCGAATCGCGAATGTGTTTTGAAAATTCATTCACATGAAATTTTATACCTAGGTCGTTAGGTAGTCAAAGAGTCTTAAGATCGAAAGACTATGATTCGGTCCCGTACACTTTGTTTGAAGTATGGTCCCAAGCTCTAAGTTGAGGACGTCCGTCTATGTATGAGAGAAACAGACCTCAGTTGATCATTAGCGAAATTATTAACGATTGAATTATTTCCTTCAATTCATATCAAATGATATTTGAAAGATCATAGAAATAAAGATAGAAATAAAAAAATGATAGGACATTGCCATAATGAAATATATCTACTTTATTTGTGGTTGAATTTTATAGAATTCAATTACTGATATCAAAATGATCAAACCTGGCGTGTTTTTCTCCTATGAAGAGCCAAGTAACAAAGCCACACATCATTGCCCTGACTATCAATTCTTAGTTACCATTCAAATTCCATGCTAAGATCATTAAATCGTTCTAGAAAACACCAAGAGTCTGATTTCTTAGACCCTTGGAAGTTGGCGGTGAGTTTTAGAATTTTGCATGACTTCTTGGAGTTCTTGTATCCTTTGGTGAGTATACTTAGTCGTTTTGAGTTTTCAAAATCGATGTCATATCACGAATAGTAAAGGAAATAATGAAGAATTTTAACTGGTATAGAATATCCATTAGAAATATTGAGTTATTTATTGTAATTTAATTTTTAAGTAAAGTCTATACTAAAATCATTGTTATCAGCATCATCATCAACTTCAAGACAAACATCTCCTTCATCATTATCATTATTATCATCATCATCTCCTCCATTGCCTTTCTTGATTGGCATCCTCAACATTAGTATCTATGAGTTCTTTATCATCAAGATAATAAATAATTATTATGCCTCTTTCATATTGTTGTATACTTTCTAAGCTTAATGGATATTCCGTATAATATATCAATAGAGAAATGACTTCCGATGTTAGAATCATTGAAAAGGGGTTCGAATACGTATGAATATGACGGTAACCTTTTCTTCAACCATACACCGTAGTTTCGGCATTAAATATATCAATCGGTCTTGAGCCGGTCTGATACTTCGTATCCTTAATGCTTTATGGACTTTTTGATATAAAGGCCCCACTCCGAGTGTATAAGTGAAGCTAATTAGGGTTATCAATCAAGCTTAAAAGATATAAGACTACTGTCTTGTCTTTATTTTTATTGAGGTAAAGTTTTCAATTACCAGTCTTCCATCGTAAGATACTATAATTATTCGACAAGCAAATAAGTTTGTCGGAATTGGGAAGTGAACAAAACAGCAAGGACAGCAAGGATGAAATGTTTTGCTGCCATTATTTATATTGCGATCGAGATTGTTTTGATTAGAGAGGGATAGAATAGGCGTGAAGAATAGCTACTTATTATAATGGGAAAGCTGTACGTAGAGTAAATATAGAAAAGATATCGAGTGAATATCTCCAGGCTACGAGATTGAGGATATATCAATTTTTAACGATAGATTTTACCTATTAATCCAGGTTGTGTCGAAAGTTCAATACATCTTTACGCATTTGGAAACGAATCTTGTTATCTTATATTGTAGTTGGAAGATGATGGTATTCAATAGATAAGTAAAATGAGTGGTGATAATTTTGTATTGATCGTTCTTACCTACAATTGAATCGCTGTCAAGATCTCTATTTGCACCTTCATTTATCTCACTCTTCCTATTCATATCATGTCGTAACTAAACACTTCATCTCAAATGTCAATATTCTGAAGATAAAACAATTATAGATTAAAGATGTCGACTTGTTGAGTTTTCATCTATCCTTCGTTCTGTTCGTTCTGTTCGTTCTGTTCGTTCTGTTCGTTCTGTTCGTTCTGTTCGTTCTGTTCGTTCTGTTCGTTCTGTTCTCTGTTCGTTCTGTAATTTCTAAATGTCCATTTATTACTCTTCAATTGACTGATGTTTCATTTTTCAGTTCTTCATCAATACCCTCTATATCAATTGGAGCTTCAACAGCTACTTCTTTATCGGTTGGAAGTTTATCAATTGGATAATTGGATAATTACCAGGTGAACTTTCACTTCCATCAATTGAACTTCCATCAATTCAATTTCCATCACTTGACCCTTCACCAATTAAACCTACATCAAAATATCGTCATCAGATAGATTTCCATTTCCTGAATCTTCATTAAGTATATTCTCATCATCCGGTCCTTAATTACTTGAACCTCAATTATTTGGTACCCGATTAAAAGGTACCCGATTAAAAGGTACCCGATTAAAAGGTACCCGATTGAATGGTACCCTAGCTGGTTCGATTTACAAAGTATCAAATGAATCCAATCCTGAAGTATATCACATTGATGTCAACATTCCCAAATACTTCCTTCTCCATGTACTGTCTATAATTTGCCAGTTCTTGGATATCATGCCTCTGATATACTTACTGTCATTGGAAAGGTGAGGGTATGGGCGACTTTGATATTTTGCTCGTCAATTTATAAATATTGATTCTTTATAGAATGTTGTTGGTATCAACTTGGTTGATATAAGTGTAAGTACTTATTAGTTCTATGTGGTTGTATTCGTTCTTGATCATTATTATCTATGGGAAGCTAGTACTTT